>JAWZYT010002952.1:97500-230569 GCA_034508575.1 Petrolisthes manimaculis | reverse complement strand
AAATCTCCACATCCATCCTCCCCCACTCCCTATCTCCTCACTAATCACCCTATCCTGCCCCTATCCTGCCCCCTCCCCCCAACCCCTCTGGTACACATCCGGGAAGTTTGGTACACTCTGGCGTCAGTTTCTCTCTCTCTACACACACACACACACACACACACACACACACACACACACACACACACACACACACACACACATATATATATATATATATATATATATATATATATATATATATATATATATATATATATATATATATACTATACATAAACATAAAATGTTCATATTCATTCATGGACATATAATTGCCACACATACAAAAGTAAAAACACCAACTTGCAATAAACATACAGCTGGACAGATATACACACACATACACACATACATAATACAGAGCCGGTGGTGCAGGCACAGAGAGACAGGTACACAGACATACATACATACGTATATGATCGGACACACACACACACACACACACACACACACGCTTCACAGCCTTTCAGTATCCAAACTCCCTTGGTTCAAACGTTTTCTACACATTTATGTTTTTTCCAACAAACTCCCATATTCTCTCTTTGTACAGTATATATATATATATATATATATATATATATATATATATATATATATATATATATATATATATATATATATGTGTGTGTGTGTGTGTGTGTGTGTGTGTGTGTGTGTGTGTGTGAGTGTGTGTGTGTGTGTATGTGTATATATCGTAGAGAGAGAGAGAGAGAGAGAATATAATATAATATAATATAATATCCGTGTACAATAACCTGTGAACCATTAAGTTATAATATTACAAGTGTTTGTTGTCATACAGTATAACAATAATAATAAGATAATATTTTTATTTTCCTCAGGCACGAAAAGTTCTACACGTGTTGTGATGAACCTTACCTGGACATCACCTTCAACATCACCATGAGAAGGAAAACCCTCTTCTACACCGTCAACCTCATTATTCCATGTATGGGTATCTCCTTCCTCACCGTCCTCACTTTCTACCTTCCATCAGACTCCGGCGAGAAGGTCAGTCAGTCACTCACTCACTCATTCACTCACTCACTCACTCACTCACTCACTCACTCACTCACTCACTCACTCACTCACTCACTCACTCACTCTTATCTTACACTTTATTAGTCCTTAGTAAGTCATAATATTTTGTCTCTTTTCCACAATCAGTTTTTTATCTCTACTCACTTCTTTACAATGTTGATGAATTATAGTAAATTAAAATAGTAAATTAAAATAGTAAATTTAAATAGTAAATTAAAATAGTAAATTAAAATAGTAAATTAAAATAGTAAATTAAAATAGTAAATTAAAATAAATGAGTTACAATCAATTACAATAACTTTAGGCTCGAGAAACATACTGTATATATCATATTTTGCTGCTCAATTTTTCACCTTTAGCATATCATGATTTATATATTGTACTAACGCATTCTCTTTCTTTGCCCCGATGGTGATGATGGTGTCCTGCGATGATGATGATGATGATGATGGTGATGATGCTACGTGGAAATGATACAATGATATTTCCAAATTGGTATATATCCCTCGAAAAAAAAAAAAATATTGGAGCTACACTGGTTGCCAAATGAAAATAAATTAATTATAACCACGTGAAAAACAAATAATAATAATAATAATAATAATAATAATAATAATAATAATAATAATAATAATAATATAATGGGTGTTGACGTGTGAATAAATAAATTATGATGCCCACTTGACATAAATAAATGAATAAATAAATAAACAAAATGTATGGCAATGTGAATGAAAACGACCTCTTTGCTTAAAAAAAAAAAATAATAATAATAATAATAATAAAAAAAAAAATAATAATAATCATAATAATAAACCTGCTATATGCTGCTTTTGCCATACATACATACATACATACAGGTAACGTTAAGCATCTCAATCCTCATCTCCCTCCACGTGTTTTTCTTACTGGTGGTGGAGATTATCCCTCCCACCTCACTGGTCGTGCCCTTACTCGGCAAGTACCTTATATTCGCCATGATACTCGTCTCTATCAGGTGAGTTAAGAGTTCTATCCAACCATATATGTATCTCTCTCTCTCTCTCTACTACTACTACTACTATTATTACTATTACTACTACTACTACTATTACTATTACTACTACTACTACTACTACTACTAACACTCCTTCTCCTCCTCCTCCTCCTCCTACTACTACTACTACTACTAACACTCCTCCTCCTCCTCCTCCTCCTACTACTACTACTACTACTACTACTACTACTACTACTACTACTCCTCCTCCTCCTCCTCCTCCTCCTCCTCCTCCTCCTCCTCCTCCTCCTCCTCCTCCTCCTCCTCCTCCTCCTCCTCCTCCTCCTCCTCCTCCTCCTCCTCCTCCTCCTCCTCCTCCTCCTCCTCCTCACTACTACTACTACTACTACTACTACTACTACTACTACTACTACTACTACTACTACTACTACTACTACTACTACTACTACTACTACTACTACTACTATTACTATTACTACCACCACCTTGCCAACAGGAGTAAGGCTTGAGCAGTGTGTTTGTGGTTGGGTGAGCACGGGTCCTCTCCCCATATTATACCCATTACACGGTCCAGCTGTCCTCTCATGGTGCCTCCATCACACACTCTCTGTCACTCTCATTCTCACTAGCATCCCCATCTGTCACTCTCATTCTCACTATCACCCCCAGCTGTCACTCTCATTCTCACTATCATCCCCATCTGTCACTCTCATTCTCACTATCATCCCCAGCTGTCACTCTCATTCTCACTATCATCCCCATCTGTCACTCTCATTCTCACTATCATCCTCATTTGTCACTCTCATTCTCACTATCATCCCCATCTGTCACTCTCATTCTCACTATCATCCCCAGCTGTCACTCTCATTCTCACTATCATCCCCCATCTGTCACTCTCATTCTCACTATCATCCCCATCTGTCACTCTCATTCTCACTATCATCCCCAGCTGTCACTCTCATTCTCACTATCATCCCCCATCTGTAACTCTCACTTTAACTATCACATGCACCGTCTGTCACTCTCATTCTCACTATCATCCCCATCTGTCACTCTCACTTTAACTATCACATGCACCCTCTGTCACTCTCACACCATCACTCACCGTCACTTTCACTTTCTCACTATCACACCCTCTATCGCTTTCACAATCACTATAACATCCTCTGTCACTCTCACTGTTATATTTCAGTATTTGTGTTGCGATATATAATTATTGCGATATATAATGTGTTGAATTATTAGAAATATCTTTAGTTGTGTTGGTAACTTACTCTGATAGCCCATTACTTTCCACCATTATTTATATGTTTAGTCAGTGTACTTTTCAAAGTCATTTATTTACACTCATTTACTAACCTTATGATTTTAATTTCGTGCCTCTCCCTGCCATCAACACCCACCTGTACTACCACCACCACCAACCGTGAAACATCTGGCCAACCAACCAACCAACCAACCAACCTCTGCCATGATGTACCACTAATTTTTGTACCCGCCGGCATCACCTTCTACAAACACCAACACCACCTCATACAGTATATGTGTGACGGTATTGGTGTTGAACGTACACTTCCGCTCACCACAGACCCACAAGATGGCGCCGTGGGTAAGGAGGGTGTTCATACACATCCTTCCTCGGCTACTCATCATGAAGAGACCCCAGTACCAGCTCAACAAACACAGGTATTCCCAGGGTTCATGAGGACTAGGAGGAAGGGGTCAAAGGCACTTGGAAACTTACTAGGGGACTGAGAACAAGGATGTGGGTACTGAGGGTATAGTGAACCAGACCAAACAACACTAAACATATAGGTATTCCCAGGGTTCTTGAGGACTTGGAGGAAAGGGGGAAGTAACTTTACGACGTGGCGGGGACAAGAGGGTTGGAAACTTACTAAGGGACGTAATAAGAACAGGGATGTGGATGGGTACTTAAGGTTTGATGATGAGGCACACAAACTAACAAACATAAGTGTACCTACTGCTGGGATATTGAGGAAGATGAGAGAGAGGTACTGAAGGGTGTTATGCTAGAGCTGTACTGAGAGAGGTAGCCTACTACTGAGGTATTGAGGAAGATGAGAGAGGTAGGGTACTGAAGGGTATGCTATAGGTGTACTGATTCACCCAACTCAGTAATGTGATGGCAGTACTGAAAAAGATGACGCAGCCAGAATTGTAAATAAAAACGATAAAAGGTGCGATGGAAATGTTACTGTGAGGGACGAGGCCACGAGAGGCTGGGAAGGTCACGAGGTTATTGGGCCAACAAACATTCTCTAGGTTAATTTAATATAAACGTTTTTCCTGACTTGTTTTTTTTATCAGTGGACAGACGTTTATTTTTCTTCTTGTTATTGTTCCACGCCCCTTTTTTTTTACGTATTATATAACTTCCTCATACTGCATACTATAAAATGTTTGAGTGTGGGACAGTTGTGCTGAGTATATAGTGGTGTAGGGAAGGAAGTACAGCATTGAATATACAGTAGTTTCCCAGATATGTATAATAAATCAGAGGTTATTTTAGCTCCTGTAGTTTGATCTGTGTATGTGTTTTATTTATGGTCCATGGGTACAGAGTAATTAATAACCAGTCATTTGCTGGCTATATGACATTCCCCTTCAGTTTGCAGATATATTTATTCCCTCACAGCACATGTTCTGATGATTTCCTTTCAGTGTAGTGTATATTTAAGGCAGTGTTCACATTATTATATTATACAGGTAGTGACTGTATTTTATTTCATAACAATAACACCTTGGATGTCTACAATAGGACTGCTTGATTTCAGTTTCAGTTTCAGTAATGCATTGATCTGTAACAATTAACCCTTTCACACCACGTATAGTAGATTTGTAATTAATGTTATATATATATATATATATTATATTATACACGTAATAGTAGAGTTGATATACGTAGCACTTTATCCACCAGTGATTATCAGTTCAACACTTTTTATGTTTCATTGTATTGTATTTATTATTGTATTTACGAGCAAGAGGCTGAGTGGAAATATACACAGATGCCAGTGTACACATAGATGTTTCTCTTTTAGCCAGCCGTGTACTGTATATTTCCCAGATCATTTTAATTAAAAATTCCTCTGAGAAATAAATGAAGTAGCTTTGAAGAATTTTTTTATCGCGCTAAAAAGATAAAATTAAACCGTCAATTCAATTATTCCCCAGATCATTTTAAGAACTCCTCTGAGAAATAAATTAAGTAGCTTTGAAGAAATGTTTTATCGCTCAAACAGATAAAATTAAACAGTCAATTCAATTCCAGTGTTGCAAAGAGGATTCACAAACGTCCAAATTACACTCAACATCGATCGGCTATGGAAAAAAAAACTTTGGTAAACTGGCAACCGTGAATGTTTCCCCACGCTTACTTGTTTCTTTGTCTGATCTTTTCTCCCTCCCCTCCACAACCCCTCCCACCACCACAACACCACCCTCCTTCTCTCTACCTCCCGATGTGCGACAACAGTTTAAAAAGGTAAAACAAATAACAATTAGACTTACTGCTGTGGGTGGTGACGTCAGTGTAAATAGTCAGGCAATCATTAAGTCATTAAGTCAGTCTGTCAGTCTACCCACCTACCAGGAACCACACTCACCTACCAAAAACAAAAGTTCTCATAAGTCAGTCAGTCAGTTAGTCAGTCAGTCATTAAGTCAGTCAGTCTACTCACCTACCAAAAACAACAAAAGTTCTCTTAAGGGACCTGTGATGTAATAAAAAAGATTGAAGGTTAAATGAGTCCTTCAAATATTGCCACGAAACACACACCTACAGGGAAAGAGCTCGTTTCACGGCATAGTCAGGGGGAATCAGAAGTCTCCAATCAATTCTCATACACGATCACAGGGTCCATGATCTTCTAAATTAATGAAATAACGAAACTACAGAATGCAGAACCCAAGGGAATAATTTATTGGTGATAAAATATACGATTTTTGAAGTAACATAGTAAGTTACTTTCTATTTCGTTTGTTTTTTTGTTTTTTTTAGTATTAAAAGGTTCTGACAATTAATTAAGGGGATAGTACACTTTTGGTACATTATTAAACACTTTGATTCCTCCAAAGTATGCCAGGAAACAGGACCACATTAATAATAATAATAATAATAATAATAATGGTGGCTGGCCTGTTGCTTGGAAGTGTATTAGGAGGAATCTTTTGCTCCAGATTTGCCAACACACAGCTGTACTACTTACTCCCATAAAGCCATAAATGAGTCCTACAATAATTACCGTATTGCCACGAAACACCATCGATAAGATTCTACTGTATATGGAAGGAGCTTGTTTCGTGGCATGATGGTCAGGAGGAATCAGAAGCCTTTAAGGGGGAAGTTCTGTGTTGGTAAATCTGGAGCAATTGAATCCTCCAAACTATTCCAAGCAACAGAACACTATTATTTTTGCTCTTCTGGTCCTGTTTCCTGGCATACTTTGGAGGAATCAAGGCACTCCAATGTACCCAAAAAAGAATTACCACTTTAATTCTCAAATGTATGTACAGTCGACCTCAAAAACTTGTACATAGAGCATAAGTTAAAAGGGGTCTATATTTTGCACACACTATAGGGATTTTTCTGCTGATAGATTCAAGTATTAGCCATATAACATTATTAGAAGAGTTTGGTGTTAGAAATTAAATGTACTAAATGTTCTAGTTGTTACGACCCCTTTATGTCACAGTCAAGGTCACATATAAAGACAGTGGTGTATATGAATTCCTGGGGCCGACTGTACGTGTGGGTTTCATGAATCTTGGCCAGGCTGGGGATCATGTGCTATACAGTAATTATAATATATAGTGTCATTCCGTCCTAGTTAGTTAACATCTCATGAATAACAACATTACATACATAAGGTTATTCAGCTTTATCTTGAACTGTGACCATCCTGTTTTATATATAATTATAGTTTGTATACTTTTCTACCGACAACCATACAGTACTCTTATTCTGATGTTGGAGTTAACACTGTATATTGTTTGTTATTGGTTAATGAGATGTAGTTTACCACCACACTTCTTTACCGTTCATACTGTAACAAGTATGTACTGTACACATTAGGATAAATATTTAGGTACCTATGTTTGTGATTCCTGCAGGGACCATTCTTATCTCACCTACTGTATAATAATGATCATCTTTCACTGACGTCGCTACTCGCTCTCTGTAATTTTATAAACACACTCTACCCTTTTTACTTAATGTTATCTTTCATTGCTTAAAAAAGAATATTTAAAGGAGTCTCTCCAGTTTCCTTATTAAGGCTTCAAAGTTTTTTAAAGATATATATAGAGATGTCCCCAAACTTTTGTTATTTCAATAAACTTCGCTGTAAATAGTAAGAGAGAAGGGAACATTTTTATTTTTTTATTTAGTTCTTATTTTTTGTGTGTGTGTGAAGGAAATCAAGTAGAGTGAGACCCATATTATATGTTGCATTATATTTATATATATATATATGATTAAAAAAAAAACACCATTTGTTTGGTGTTGATTCATCTGTTTGGTTATCCTGGAGTTTGGCTGGCTGTTTTATAAAGAGAAAAAAAAAATGAAAACATGAGAGACTTCAAGTAATGAGAAAATGAACACAGTATTGTTTGTTGTCCTCTTCTGTTAAATTATTTGATTGAGGGGGTAATTCACTTTTTGTTACATTGGAGTGCCTTGATTCCTCCAAAGTGTACCAGGAAACAGAACCAGAAAAGCAAAAATTATGATGATGTTCTGTTGCTTGGAATTTTTTTGAGGATTCAGTTGAAATTATGATGATGTTCTGTTGTTTGGAATTGTTTGGAGGATTCAGTTGCTCCAGATTTACCAACACAAAATTTCCCCCCTTTAAAGAAAGCCAAGCAGAGGAGTAAATTATCACGAGCATTCAACAACAATTAAAAATGTGCGAGAAATGTCTTAAAAAAATAATAATAATATTAACGTCTTATATCGAATGTGTGTGTCCTGTCGTTTAATTAAACAATGTGAAATGAAATGCTGTAGTGAATGAGTATATATTATTGAATGAGTAAATATTATTGATTTTTTTTTTATTATTATAATTGAATATTATCGATTTTTTTTTTTTTATTTTTTTTTATTGAATGAGTATATATTATTATTGTTTCATTCGTATTTCACACAACTCTCAGACAGACCAAAATTTTAATGATGAATCAACACCAAAGATGAAAAAACTCCCACCAGCATGTTCAGGACTAGACCAAGTGATGTGTGTGTGTGTGTGTGTGTGTAAGTGTGTGTGTGTGTGTGTGTGTGTGTGTAAGTGAGTGCGTAGCCTAATGTCCCCTTCCTTGGTAGTGTGTGTGTGTGTATGTGTGTCTTTGTATGTGTGTGTGTGTGTATGTATGTATGTATGTATGTGTTTCTATCTCTCTCTCCCCCTTTCACTGTAGTCTATATATATATAACTTTAGCTGCATGTTTAGACACTGTTTCAACAAGGCTCTACTATCTATCACACTGGCCACATAATAATTCCTTCATCCTCATCAACCTTTCATCACCCTCAGTTCTCAGCTAGGAATAGAGGAAGTCTGCTAAACAAATTCGCCAGTGAGAGACCAGACTAAATGGTTCCCGTCTTTCAATTCTTCAACTGTCCCTCTTTTCTTTTTATTCCCTTCCTGCTTGCTGTCAAACCTCTCTATCATCTTTTTCTGGCGCTATAGGACCTACATTTTGCGGCGCCTAATATCCATCAATCAATTTTAAACAATACAAAATATTAAAAGAAAAATGGGTTGAAGGACGGACGTATACAGGAGTTGTTTGGAATGGTCAGAGTATGAAGGAAAGTTTATGTTGTTGGTGTGATAACTATTCACTTTAGTGTTTAGATGTAAAGGCTGCACAGATATATATTTAATTTAAGGGGCTAATACCTTTTTTTTTTTTTTGGGGGGGGGGGTACCTATTTTTGGAGCGCCTTGATGTCTCCAAAGTATGCCAGGAAACACGGTTAGTTGGTTAATCAGAATGAACTGGTATATAGTCTGTCTGTTGCTTGGAATACTTTGGAGGAATCAATTGCATGCTC
The DNA here is from genome assembly GCA_034508575.1 of Petrolisthes manimaculis. Classification (NCBI taxonomy): domain Eukaryota; kingdom Metazoa; phylum Arthropoda; class Malacostraca; order Decapoda; family Porcellanidae; genus Petrolisthes; species Petrolisthes manimaculis. The sequence goes on along the minus strand of JAWZYT010002952.1, from coordinate 221,395 downwards.
CAGATTTACCAACACTATATTATTGTCCCCTTAACTAAGCTCATGTATTTCGTATATTATTATTATTATTATTATGATTATGATTCTGATTATTTATTATTATTTGTATATTATATATGTATTGTGTACTGTATTACATTTATACATACATGCTGATCAGTTAAGATGATGTATGTGCTCTCCACTGGAAGAGTCAAGTTCAGTACCTACACACTAGAAGGTCACACTCAACTTAATAAATTATGGGTAGTGTGACAAGCAAACAATGGACCTGGATGATGGATGTCACACTGATTATAGATGTCACACTGATTATAGATGTCACACTGATTTTAGATGTCACACTGAGTTTAGATGTCACACTGAGTTTAGATGTCACACTGATTATAGATGTCACACTGATTTTATATGTCACACTGATTTTAGATGTCACACTGAGTTTAGATGTCACACTGATTATAGATGTCACACTGATTTTAGATGTCACACTGATTATAGATGTCACACTGAGTTTAGATGTCACACTGGTTATAGATGTCACACTGGTTATAGATGTCACACTGATTATAGATGTCACACTGATTTTAGATGTCACACTGATTATAGATGTCACACTGATTTTAGATATCACACTGATTATAGATGTCACACTTGTTATAGATGTCACACTGATTTTAGATGTCACACTGAGTTTAGATGTCACACTGATTATAGATGTCACACTGATTATAGATGTCACACTTGTTATAGATGTCACACTTGTTATAGATGTCACACTGATTATAGATGTCACACTGATTATAGATGTCACACTAATGTCACACTGATTATGGATGTCAAGCATTATCTAACTATACCTAAATTTTTCTATATAGCCTACCTCCAGATATCATTATTATTGTGTCTATTTTTTTTTTTTTTTTTTTTTTTTTTTTTGAGTGGGTCAGAGCAAGTCCACACCACACCAAACCACATTAAGTTTGTACCCTCCTATTGGTGTGTATTGTTGCTATTGTTACCGAAGTTTATAGGAATTTATTATAAGACCTCCACACATACATATAAAAGTTAAATAAAAAAAAAAAAAAAAAAAATCACATATATAAAAGTAATCCATGAGTCAGTACTGATGAGATGGCCTTCCAGTCGAGGGTGTGTGTGTGTGTGTGTGTTTGTGTGTGTGTGTGTGTGATCAGTGTTGCCAAGGCTCCACATCTCCGTTCCGGGTTGGACTAATTTTTGTTTTCTTCCTTTTCCTCCTCCATCCCCTTCACCTCACTAGCGAATTCAAAAGGTAAAATATTATTATAACCCCATGTTATTATCTATTATCTCAATTGCTTTTTTTTTTTTTTTTATCTATATATTTTTTTTCTTTTGTGTGTTTTCGTTCGTAATATTTGTTTATATACGTTTTAGGATTGTGTGGATTTAGTTGAATGTAATTTTTTGTTTTGTTATTGTCCCTCAATTAAACTTGGACACAGACTTATCGAAAATATCACATTTATTTCGTATTCTGATAGACAGATTATTGTTGAGAAGATTGTTGTTGTCTTTTGGTGACACATGGTACAGTAAATGCCGCTCCTTCATATTTATTCACACAGAAACTAAGGAAATAACGTGACCTCTCACTGTACAGGCCTTCCAACTTGGATATACTGTAGTGTGTGTACCTGCTGAAGGAATATGTCTTGGGTTTCTTAATGTAATCTATTGTCAGGGTTGTCAATAGAACGATAGAAATGTTTATATGGATGTGTGCTTAAGTGTAAAATTTATCATTGAAATGTATGTACTTATCGACAGTCACAAAGACAAACAGCCACAAGGGCTTCAGGTAGAGTTGGGAAGCCATTTGCAGCAAAGACATTTCGTAATGTCACCAATTTGTTAAAACTTAATTGTTCGTTGAGTTGCTGTCTTATTATACTGCAGCTGAGCCGGTTTCATCAGAGCTGCTTATCGTTGTTCGTTCTCAAACACTCGCTTAAATAATGACAAACACCTTGTAGTAATGTATTATTCACACTATAGTTACAACCATTGCCACACATTTCTCTAATGAATATATATACACATTAATAATATTGTCGTCAATATCATCTCTAAGTTCAGCCACAAGACGAGAAGTTATGATATAATGTCCAAAATGTTTGATATGTGCATTTACAAGATAACAGTGAAAATTGTTGGTTGTTTTGTATGTCTGTAGTAGTATACTGGTCACACACTTGTGGTGCTTCCTGGTTGTACACATCTGACGACTCCTGTAGTAGTGTCCACAAAGTAATAAGATAAAATGTATAGACAGATGGCAGGAAAGAAACAAAATATGAGAAGGATCTTTTTATACACGTTACCATCATACGGCTTCTGTTGGTCGTCACAAGAAACAGACCTGACCTGAACCGTTGTCAGTAGAAACCCCTCGGAGATATTTATTGAATATATAGCTTCCACTTTATTTATACATATTATGTTATTCTGTTGTTTTACACTTACTGTTTATTTACGCTTTTCCTGTGCTTCAATGTAATATTTAATGTTTTATGGTGTTATAGTTTGAAATAGTGTAGTTGTTGTCATGACAGCTGTAGGTGTCAATGGTCATTTTACCGAGAAACAGGTGGCAGGTTCACAGACACTCATAAGTATATAAAAATAATAAAGGGTTCAATAATAAATATATCTAGTTCTGTTCAAGCATATATTATAACTTACTCTACTCTATATCTTTTAGTTAGAGGGATGGAGGTCAGGGCCCGTATTCACAAAACGTTTTAGAGTTTGGACTTGTTCGTATGTTTGCAATTCTGACCTCGCCATATTGTTTCAGGTTCATTTCGAAGCAGTGAATGGTTTTGCTATTCTATTTGAGTGAGCTATTATTACGATTTCGAAGCAGTGTCGGGTACTAGTCCTTACCATGAATGAATGCTTACGAACAAAATTTTAAGTTAAGAGTGAACTTTGCTTTTGTGAATACGGCTCCAGGAAAGAAAATACAATCCCTTCAGGAATTGTTGTCCCTTCTCATATCGTCGATCAGATTCATTAATAACTTGATTTATGATTCCTTGACTTATAATAGAAGGTGATTTATGATTCCTTGACTTATAATAGAAGGTGATTTATGATTCCTTGACTTATAATAGAAGGTGATTTATGATTCCTTGACTTATAATAGAAGGGGTCAATCACATGTCTTGATACGTGTAATAAAAAGGTCGTAATGGTTTGTTCTCTTCTCCTCTCAACACAACACAACATCCTCAAAAACAGAGTGAATGTGAAAACATGCCACCTGTTTTTCTTATGTACCCGTTGCCACGTTGTGTAGGGTTTCTTGGCCTCAATGTGTACTACATTATTAATACCACAAATAAGATCTTTACCTTGACTTAAATAACTACACAATAATCTTGTCTTAATTACTGAACATCATTCTTGCCTAGATAAATAACAATGTGCAATTATTTAGAGGTAAAGTTAAGAGTATTTAAACGTTTCTCATATTATTATTACCATATTATTATTATTATTACTATTATTATTATCTATCTTTACAGTAGATGTAATTTAGCATGTAAGTGTTGTTAGATGTAATGTTGGCACATCCCACCACTACCACTAACACTATCACTATCATTCCACCTCTAACACTATCACTACTACTATTATCTCATTCATCACTACCATGCCACCACCACCACCATTGTCATCATTCATACCACCGACACCACCACCACCACCACCACCACGACAATTATCACACCAACATCCATCTACACTACCATCATCTCACTCTATCTTAGTACCACACCACACCACACCACACCACACACCTCTCCTTCACCTCCCCCAATCCACCCTCTCCCAACACCACTACTACCATTATACTACCACTACTACCATATCACATAACTAACACTATAACCATTCTACTGCTACTATCCCACAACCACTATACAGTATATACCACTATTCTATACCTTTCCATCACCATACAAAAACACAACCTTCGAAAGAATGAATGAATGAACATATAGATTTTCCGTCGATACAGTAAAAAACGAAATGTTGTGATATGACGATCCCCAGACCCCAGTGCAGCGTTCAGACAACACGGCCAGAACAACACACACTGGGGTCTGTAAAAATGCATAGTCCTATCAACAACAACAACAACAACAATAATAACAACAACAACTGACCCTCTCAACCCACACTGTTGTTACTCGTCATTGTCACTCCATCACCATATCATCATCATCATCATCATCATCATCATCACAACACACTATAGGATACATATATATTATACACCATCCCTCTCATCCCCGCTACATCAAATAATAATTATCTCCACACCTAACACCACTCATTAATACTACCAACCCACCAACCCACCAAACCACAAACCACATTTCCTCCTTCACACTAACCCAACATCAAAAGTGTCACCATCACAACAACCACAACAACTATCATCACCACAATACCCACACCTACCACCACAACAACCATCACAACAACACCATCACAACTATCATCACCACAATACCCACACCTACCACCACAACAACCATCACAACAACACCATCACAACTATCATCACCACAATACCCACACCTACCACCACAACAACCATCACAACAACACCATCACAACAATCACCACCACAACACCCCACCAACACCATCACAACAACACCATCACAACAATCACCACCACAACACCCCACCAACACCACCACAACACAACAACAACCAACACCATCACAACAATCACTACCATAACACCCCAACAACACCACCACCACAACCACCCCAACACCACCATCACAACAACCACCACCACAACACCATCACAACAATCACTACCATAACACCCCAACACCACCATCACAACAACCACCACCACAACACCACCACAACACCAACACCATCACAACAACCACCACCACAACACCACCACCATCACAACACCATCACAACAATCACCACCACAACACCAACACCATCACAACCACCACCACCACAACACCACCACCATCACAACACCATCACAACAATCACCACCACAACACCAACACCATCACAACAACCACCACCACAACACCATCACAACAATCACCACCACAACACCATCATCACAACAACCACCACCACACCACCACCACCACCATCACTAACCTCATGTGGCACCATTCTCCTCATAGCCTGTGGTCCTCCAGCGGCAACACCAAGCCCAACAGGTAAACAAACACGGCCCCCACACCCGCCTGCACACTCCCCCCTGCTGCCGGTGCTGCTGGGGTGGGGGGCGCTCGCTCTCACCTTCTCTTGTACTGCCTGCCTGTTTCCCTGCCTCACCCTTACTCTCCTGGCACTTTCCTCTAATCTCCTGGTTGCAATATCTCTATAAGGAATGTCTTTCTCATTTGCCTGCTACCCCTTTTCTCAGTGGGCATGGATTTGTCTGTGTGTGTGCATATTGAATTATACTGTACAGTCGTGGACATCAGATTCAGGTTACCTTCCGAATGACTCCCATTATTATGTTAATTGTATGCAAATTATCTGAGGAAGAGAACAATCGTGTACTGCTGCATGTACAGTCATGGCTGATAGTGTTGGAACAGGGTCCAAGGAGTGTTGGAGAGCAACTGAACAGGGTTCGAAAAAGTCTCAACGTTGAGAATAGTTTGGAAAATTCACTTATTCGAACTCTGTTCAGTTGCTCTCCAACACTCATTGGGCCCTGGTCCAGCACTATCAGCCATGCAGAAAAATATGACATCGTTTGCACTTCTAATTATATTTATATTCAGATTGTATTTAGGGGTGACACATGAATATTGTCCGCGACTGTCGGTCTGCACGCCATGAGTTCTTTGATTGACTCGAGAGAGTCATCTTTTTTATTTTACTAAACGTGATGTTCAACTAAATAGGATTTTAAATAGTACTACATTCTTTGAACCACATAACTACGTACTGACTGCAGTTTGTAAAGCTCCCTTAAAAAGTACACATCTGCATGTTGAGCAGGTGAGGCCATGTGTTGTGTTTGAGAAACTCCAAATGTGTCACTCGTGGTAGTTAATGTGAGCCTCCTGTGTGTCTGCTTCCATGGTGAGGCGGTGAGGATGTCCAGCCATCACCCCTCACCCTGTCCTTCTCTTCTAGCTTCTCGTCCTACATGGTCTTCAAGGCCTAGAATGGTATTCTCTTTTTTTTTCCTTAAAAAATATTTTTGCTTTCACACTGTTCCTCATTATATTTCTGTAAGTAAACGTGTGTTTACTTTTCGTTTCCTTGTCCTTGTTTGTGGCGTGCATCCAACATTCCCCCGAGCTATACCACTTATACACTCGTACCCCTGCTGAACCATACTGGAATTAACTCATAAGGTGTAGCCAAGGACACGACCCTTGTGGCAACTCCAGCCTCACACAGGATGGGCATTGACTGGTTGTTGTTACTGTCCTTGTTACCCTTGACTGAAGTGAACAGCAATGTGTATTTTCGTGATCTTCCTGAATGTGTGTCGTGTGGCTGCAGTGACCTATAAGGAAGTATCTGTGGGGCTTCAACCGAGGAAGTGTCAACAACCTTTATACTTTGGATATGAATATTTTCTTTGTGACCATGATGTGTGCTCTCCCGCCTGTCCATTTTCCCTCCTCCCCATTGGCCAGATTCGGAACAGGCCTCCCGTCTCAGGAGCGTGACTGACTGGCTTGCTTTAACTCTACACGAGGCATGACTGATGATTGTTGTGTAATTTTCAGTCAATGATCACATTAGGTTCAAAACTAATTAGCTACACGTTTGTTATGTGTAGTTGGTTTACTTGCATGATCATACAACTACAATGTTTTTTTTTTATTTTTGTGCTTGTTTCATTTTCACTAACATGTTACTGCCTCATTAGCTGGTTCCACCACGGATTATACAGTAATAAAGCGTGTTGCAACGGCATCTGGAATCCATATGAACTCAAAAGGTGCCGTACAAAAGTCTCCTGTGTTTTTGTACTCATTCCAGGAAGCACATCTCGTTCGGCCTCCTAGGCTCCTTCCTATCCTCAGTAAAACTTGTCAAGGTACCCGTCTGAGATAGAATGGGTTCCAGGCGTCGTAACAAAACTCGCCATAACTTAGTTTTCCACTTGCACGAGAGCCTGGCCGAGCTCGACGCCTGCTACCTGGCTCGCCGCTGACCCGCCACACCTTTGGCTTGCCCTTGACACCACCACGAGGTTGGTGAAGGCAGGGACAACATCACATTGTCTCACGCCTCAACATGGCAACACTCACTGCCTCATGTCCCACCCCAGTGTTATCAACTTTTACATATTAACTGGTGTGCTTCTTGAGTCTTTCCTTTACTGATCACTCTACTACACACTCCATCACAATCTCTAGCCTTTATTTACTCCCTACTTCAATGACCTGACTATTTTCTAAAATGTTCTTCCTATTTTATCTTTCATTTCCTTTCCTCCTACATCCTCCACCCGTTATTCATACCACTGACCTTTCTCTGTGCCCTGTTAGTCTCTTTTATATACTTTTCCTCCACCCCTTTTCCTCTCCTCCCCTGTCACATCTTCCTTGTAACCCTCAATCTGTCGCTTTACCATCTCTCCCCTTCTGTAATCCCTCTCACCTTTCTTCTTTCCCTATGAATCCAAATCCATTCCTTTTACCTCATGTTATCCTTCACGCTTCTCCCTTCCATTCTCCCTACACATACGTCAGTCTTTTTGTCAGTACAGTATCTCTTTTTCTTCCTTCTCCTTTCCTCCTTCCTCTTCTTTGTCCTTCTCCTTTCCTCTTCCTTGTCATATTCACCTTCTCCCAAGTCCATCTGACATACAGTATACAGTACTACTTCCTATTCTCTCCTCTCTTCCTTTACTCCTTCATTCCTTTCCCTATTCTCTGGCCATTATTTCCTCTGCTCCTGCTCTCCTTTCCCTCTTCTCTGGCCATTATACTACTGTACTTCCTTTACTCTCCCTTCCCTCCTTACTCCTGCTTTCCTTTCCCTCTTCTCTGGCCACTGTGTTATCCTTGTGTGCCTGTGGTGATGGACCTTCCGCCATGCCAGCGTGTTCATGGAGCCCAACCGTGTGATGATCCGGACGTGTAACGGGCACGAGATGCAGGACAGCTTCTACCGCCCACCGCACTACGACGACTCCATCTACAAGCACCCGGACCATCTCCCCTACGACACACACAGGGGACCAAATGACTTCTCTCCGTGAGTTGTTGACCACTGGCTCATCTTGGCCTCAGTCCCTCTGTATCCTCATCCTCCCCTAAACTCCTTCCTTGCTCTACACCAAGTCCAAGCTGAAAAAAAAAAAAAAAAAAAAGCTTAGTTTCTTTTGTCCCTGTAGGTACAGTATCCCCCTATCTGTCCTCATGTAAACTAACCAACATTGCAGACTAAGGACTGACACAACCTTTTTTTATCATTCTCATAAGTGGGTTTACTTTCCATATTAAAGGAATTACAAGCCCAGCACCTTCATGAGAAAGTGGACCCTTGACTTATATGTATCCTGCTACTACACAATACAGTAGGTTACACTATATGACTTTACCAGATACTGTATACAATACATGTACATATATGTGTATGTGAGTTTCCAATCCTCTCACATCAACACCTGTTTCTTTATATTCTTGGTAAAGAGAATAAACATGTGTCAATATGATAAGCATATAATCCAAATACTATACACACAATCATAAATTACACAAGTTCTTGGTAGAATAATCTGTCTAATATTTTTTGCATTATAAGGAAGGGCAGCTGTAGCCTTTTGATTAAGAGTGTAGCATCACATTCTGTCAAATTATTACCTTCTTCTCTTAACACTGTATATAGAACATAATATATTATGGTGAAGTATCACCTCCATTCAAATGTCCCCTTAGTAACACATGCTGTAACCAAACCTACAGCTCCACATTGTGTTGTCTTGGATCCATTCTCCACCTGCCTGCACTTTCCTTGCAACCTGCTTGTAGCCTGTCAACAACCTATAGCTTACAGCTTGCTTGCATGCTTCAGATTGCAGTATAGTTTAGTTCCTACTAGCTAGTTAGGCCTACCTGTCCCTCATTGTGGGTCAGGCCCTTCTTCATGGTTTATGACTTTATGTTGGACTGGTACCACACCAGACCATAGAGAGGATGAAGGTGGAGGGTATACATGGAGCCTCACTACACCAAGATATGAAGCCACAAGGTGGGAATAACATACTGGCTTTTGTTACTCCTTCCCTCCACCTCCACTGCCAAGAAGCAATGGAGTCTCATCTGGTTACTATCGTCTTCTGGTCGTTGTTAAGCAGGTGAGAAAGATGTGCTTCATAAATCCTGCCTCTTCTACGATTCTCAGACAACAAACTTCACCAGCAGAAAACTCAGAAATCTGATAATAAAACTAGCCTTCTGAACACAGATACAGTTTCTCAGGCATCTTACTTCGAGTACTGTATAAGAATTCTCTAAATACAGTACTTCAGGATGTTCAAAGTCAGACTAAATTATCACAAGTTCCTTTTTTTTCCATTGATAATCTAGTGTGTTCATGTTATCAGTTTCCTATCACAATTACAACCCTCTTCTACATAGTTACCTCTTCCACATACAGTAATTACCTTTTCCACATTACTACCTCTTCCGCATAATTTCCTCTTCCTGTGTCTAGGAAAGCAAGGAAACAGGAGCTTACCAAACCCATATAGTGTACTGACATTTGGAGGTGAGTGAAGGTAAGAAAAGAACCCCAGTGTAGAATACTGTGTATGAAAAACTAAACTTTTTATAATACAGTAATCATGTTATGAGAATCTACCATAACTTGTACATCAGTAAAGTGTTTGTCTCACACAACTTTGGACCAAATTAGGTCCTAGTTGGAGTGATAATTTACGATGACGTGAAGAACAGCAAAGGTCCAAGCTGCTGCACGTAAATCATGCAGGCGTGGAGGGTTAGTGCCTTCCTGTAGCACCAGTGGGCTACATGACTAAACTCAATAGTATGCACTTCTTCCCTAAGATGTATATACTGTACTCATACTAACTGGCAGATGTTAATAATAGCACCATTAATATAATTTATACTCATACTTGCCTCTCCTTACTGTACTGTACTTTATTAGTATGCAGTACTGTACTGTAGTTTTGAAATCCTTTTCTATTATGTACATAAATGTTGTATAGGAAAGCTCAGTATGGTTAAGTTACAGTTGTTCATTGTTGAACATTAAACTGGATGTGTATAGTAAAGAGTTGGCATCATGACTCACAAACTCATTCATTGCTCTATCCTGTTTGTCTTATATTTTTCCCTCACCTCAAGTTGTCAATGGATAAAAAAATTGATGACCTTGTTACCCCACTGTATATGTCATTACTATATCTCTCCTAATATTAACGATGATCAACAATGACACAATCAATACAGATACATGTCCTAAACTGTATTCTATTCATATATGGATGTATGTATGTTTAGGAACTGTTAAAAATTTGGTTTCAGTTGTGTTCAGTTTGCCAATACTATACTGATACCTGTCTATGTTTTTCTGATACCACAATGAAGAGTGTATGGCTTGTTTTCCTTTTCTGACAGTAGGTTCAAAGACAGACAAAGACATAACAGAAATATCTTAGATAAAATGCAATTTGAGAACATAATATTTTCTCAGCGAGTGGAAGGGAGTGATTTGCCAAACGCACCTGCAAAATTATAGCCACCCTTCATTGAACCCCACCATAATCTTTACCTGACCTATAACTGTTGTGTTCACTTCTGACCCACCCACCCTAACCTGAGCCAACACTTTGCAGGATGACGGATGGGCCGTTCTCTACAACGTGCCGAATCCATGGATCAAGCAACATCCATGGGGGCCCGACCACCCTGCCAGAGGACACCTATACCCTGGAGGACCCTGACAAAAGCCCTACTTTCCGGCCCTTCCAGCATACCCTCCCACACTGCTCCCCAGAGGTTCACCGTACCTGCTGGTGTGTCAACTATATTGCTGAACACACCAGGCTCAAGGAGGGATCCACCAAGGTGTGTATATCACTCACTATGTGTAGATGTACTCTACTCATTATTAAATTTAGTCAGAAGAACGTTATATAAAACAAACTGTTAATGTTATCAACTGTAACTGAAGTATGATTGGTAACTTGTGTGTCTTACATTTAAGAATATACAATAGTACTGTACAACTACTGTATAATTATACAGTATACTGTATCTAATAATCAAAAGCAAACAAAGTTATTTCCATTATAATATTTGTTAGTATTTTTGTCATATCTTTATAATACATACTACAGTGTATCTATTTTTAAAGTAAGATATTTAAGTTATTATATTGCACAATTTCTAAAAGCATAACATTTCATTGCATAGCAGTACCTGTACAAATTTCATAGTTTCTTTTATAATTTCAATAATGTTAAAAGTATTAGTTAAACTCACATGATATATTTGTTTCAGGTGAAAGAGGACTGGAAGTATGTTGCTATGGTGCTGGATCGACTCTTTCTATGGATATTCACTCTGGCTGTGTTGGTGGGGACGGCTGGCATCATCCTTCAGGCACCTTCACTATATGATGATCGTGAACCACTTGACAAGGAACTCTCAGAAGTATACCAAACACATCTCATCAACGCCAAACGTTACTGAATTGACAGTAATTTGTCTGAGGCTGGAACAATTTTAAGGCCTTATGCTATGTACTGAGGCCATCATTGTATGACCATAGGCTGCTGCGATCTCATACTTCTGTTATGAGGCCTTATGGTCTGTCCCTGAAGTCATCATGCCAATAATAAGGCCATTGGAAGAGCTGCAACAATAACAAGGATGACTGAGGTCTTGTACCCCTGTCTGTCATAAGCCTCTTATTCCTTCTATGAGAGTTCGTGATCTTGGTCAGAAACATTATGTTTTCTCACACAGACCAAATGATCCCAAGGCCTGACACTCCTGTTGTGATGCCTCATTTTATTATCACTACTTATAACAGTAGTACACCACAATACTGCCAAGATAAACTTAACTGGCTTGGAAGCCACATCAGTTTCATATGGCATTAATATCTACCTAAACTGTAGGAAGGACCAATACACTTTCAGTAAGGAATGCTGCCCTTTGTCTTCAAATGCTGGTTTCACATTGAGATGTACTACTTACACAGTACCAAGGATAGATATATCAAGAAATAATAAATTGTTTTTATAACACAGTTACATACTACAGAAAGAAACCGCAGACAACACACTTCATTTGGCAGCAGCGCATCTTTCCACATCCATTACTGGAGACTGTCATCATCACACCACTCTCAGGTTTGATGAGGCTTCCTGAGCTTTCATGAAAGTTGCTCATTACTTCACATTACATCCTTGCTTCATCAAGTATCACAACGACCACATTGGTATACACCTCTGCCATCTGGTCAAGCATATTTTGCTTTAATTATTCAATAGCCCCAATGCAACCACATAATCAGCATCAAGAGGTGTTGAGTTCATTATTAGTGGGTTTACTTAAAGGGAATAATTAGAAAGTAAAAAAGAGTGTGAAATATGTCACTAAGCATCTCATTAATATCGAAAAAACTCAAACCAACAGCAAATTAAGTCTACCCAGCGACTTTCATCAAGCCATCAACCAAACAACCAGCTCAACATGCAGTCTCAATCAGCCATGTATCCTGGATTCAACCTAGTCTCAACCAACAGCCTAGCTTCACCTCCAAACCACTATCATCATCTTGTGTCCCAGCAAACCATCCAGTCATCTTACCAGTCAACCATCCTATGGATAAGTTCTTCCTTACACCATCACCGTTACTACCTCCGTCTCTACTAATACACCATCACCACCGTCTCAGCTACAGGTCTCAGAATCCTGGAGGAGAATTAATGAGAAGGAAACGAGATGCACGATATTGTACTCCCATCATTTTTGTTGTATCTCCTGTGTCCAGTATTTATAGAGACTTCTCTGTGGGCTGTATCCTAGTTCCCTGAAGCTCTTACAACCTGCATGATTGAAGGCTGAAAATTGTATCTTGGAAGCAATCCCTGAGAACTTCTGAGACACGAAGTGGGTGATGCCCTGTAAATAACTTGAAAATTGTTACCCTGACAGTTGTGGAAGCATTGAGTATGTTTTCTGGTGGAGTACCGTTGTAGAAGTTTGTAGAGAGAAAAGGATTTGTTTCTGTAATACCTAAGGTTTCTGATTTTGATAAGATTCTTGATCCTTGTGTAGTTGGAGTACAGTTGAGAACATTTCACTCTCTTTCTCTAGCTTAATCATCACTTTCTTGTTTCTGGCATAGATACAAATACCTGTAACACAATTATTTATACACACACACACAGACACACACATGCATCTCTCCACTGGCTAGCTCGAGGTACTTCGTCATGGCTACAGTGTTCTTTCTCATAAGAGACATGATACTTAAGCATTTCTCCTCATCATCCAAAGTAAGAAATTGCCGTTGGTACATCCACAACTGATGTATCATTGTATTACAGTTGTTAGCTGTCCATTATGGGAACTTTGGGTAAGAGATCATCCAGAAATAGTGAACATTTCATAACCAGTTGGATGACATGAGAAGAACAAAGTTGCATTGCCAGAAACCCAGAGTAGACAATCGTTTCTATGATGTTCAGCTCATTGCAAAGAAGACTTAAGCGTTTGTGATGGAAAATCAACTTTGTCGTTGGCTTCCCCTTTTTTAGTGAGATCCTGAACTGCAGTGCAGGAGAAATGAAAAACCTCCACATGTGACATAACACACTTATAAATAAAATCCAAGTTGTTAGGATGCAGTTGTCCTTTTAAACATTTTGTATTTTAGCATAGACAACAACATAATCTCGTCTATAAGTGACCATAAGTGACGTGAGTTTGTTTTCTGTCTGGTGAGAGTGCTCCTTGAAGAACTTGTGTGACTTTTTAGATTCGCAAGTGAAACATTAGCCAGGATGTTTATTATGACTTAATGAAGAGCAGAGCAAGACCAGACACCAGACTCAAGTGTGAACAAAACGAGACGCACACACTGGCCTGAAGTGACTCATACCTACCCTTCACCCCACCACACCCCAACCTCCACCTCTTCCCTCACCTCACCAAACAGAAGGGGTGTGGTGTTCCCGTGTGTTGTGATGCTTCAACAGTATTCAGTATTGGGACATTTATACTGTAAATTACTATATCAAATTGTTGTTGATGATGGTAGACTAATTGACGCGTGTGAAGTCAGTGGCATTGTTATTATATAAATAACAGAGTTTCTTGTTAGATCAGAATTGTTGAGTATTTTATGATACTGTACTGTACTGAAGAACTCGTAATGTAAGTGACGTAAACATTGCCTATTGCCCAGTCACTCATAATTACTTAATGGTCATTGAACAATTAGGATTATTTTTATTGCAGGTCTACAATGTTTCTTGTCTTTGTCCTCTTGTACAGACCCTAGACTTGTTACCGCTGAGTGTTTAGTATGCTGAGGGCGACCAGTTCTCAACCTTTTACAATGTTGTCCCACGGCTCAGTTTTATACACATCGTAACGGCTTAGGTGGTGACACAGACATACACCATCATCCATATTATGTGGCAACACTGCAAGCATTGAAAGAACATATTGTACATTGAAAGATAAATTATTTTAGCTATTAAGTCTCAAAATTGTAAAGGAACTCTCTAGCTCAGTAATCATTACTGTTGCATACAGCCAATGGAAATACATCATTCTGGTATGTGTATATGCAGTACACATATAGATATATATTTACCTGCTTTTGTATTTATGTAAGTTCCTCTAGATTTTCAAGAAAAAGAAAATATTTACATAACTAAATCGATTGTCATACATCTTGTTTATGTGATTATTCTTCAAGGCATGCAAGGAACTCTAACCTTAACCCACCTTCACTCAATTTCCCTGGCTGGTATTATTCATTATCTATATTTCAGTTTTTGAACCTTATACAAAAACATCATGAGCTAGACAGTGACAGTGACTGGTACAGTGGCTACATAGACACATGATAGTGGGTTATCACTATCCAGCTCATGACCCTTCATGAATATAGCTCTTTTTATTGTAATACTATCTCTCTGTCTCATTCTAATCATTGCATCCTATCCCATCTATCTATTTCTTTTCTATCCAGTGTCTAATATTCTTTTTATTTTGTTTTAATGCAAGTTACTCTGTCCATTTCCTGTCACTAACATCTTCTTCCTGTCTGGTTCCAGTCATGCCATTCCTCTGTCCAGTTTCCATCATTCCGTTCCCTTATCCAGCCGCT
The DNA here is from genome assembly GCA_034508575.1 of Petrolisthes manimaculis. Taxonomy (NCBI): domain Eukaryota; kingdom Metazoa; phylum Arthropoda; class Malacostraca; order Decapoda; family Porcellanidae; genus Petrolisthes; species Petrolisthes manimaculis. Next base: position 205,985 of record JAWZYT010002952.1, on the reverse strand, counting down.
GCAGCATTGCTCTGTTCCCTTGTCCACCCATATCTCACATAGGTCCATAATAAAGAGGAGTTGCATAATGACCTTAGCTGTTAACTCACTTTCATTTTGCTGTCCAGAACCCTTTTAATCAAAATTTTAATAAATTATAGCTACTTAAATTACTCATTTGGACAGTATCATGATCCGTGAGAGACACTAAATTATTACCGTATGTTTTCTTACTGAGTTGAAGCAGTCTAGAGGCTCAAAGCAGCTGAATGAATGTTTCTGCTCAGGTCTTGGTTAGTGTTGGGCATTTACCCGTTCTTCCTCTCCGGGTGTGAGGGTATTGCATTTGGATTGTCTGTCTGTCTGTCTGTCTGCGTGCACATCTCTAAAATGAATAATACAATTTTCTTGAAAGTTTCACATAAAATGGGAAATAGCCGTGGCTAGAGCCTCCTTGAAGATGGTCCAGGTCCAGGATTCCCTTTATTACAAATTCGATACCATTGGAAAGATGGGTGAAATTTGACATTTCACACATTTTCTCAAGAGGCAATTTATGTTAACAACGAGGATATGACAAGGGGATGGATCATCTAACTCGTGAGAGGGTTGAAAGTCTCTGTTTGTCTTGCTTAGATTTTAATTTAGTGGTGGCAAAGATGAGTTTACAATATGAATACAGTAAAGTCTCACATCTCGCCACTAATAGGGACCAAAATATCATGGCAAGATTTGAATACAAATTCTTATAGGGAAAAATACAATAAAAACCTTGACTCGCCATTTAACACTATCATACATTTCACGCACAAATTTAGTCATTATATTTGCCAGATAATGATGGTATATGAAACCAACCGACAAACACACGCGCAGGCGGCTGGTAATCTAGTGTTACTAGTATACGTGTGGGTCCTACAGGCTGCTTATATTATATGGTGTGACTTAGGCCTATCCCTGTCAAGTGAGTTGAAGTGAGGTGAAGGGAGGAGAGGTGAGGTAAGGTGAAGGGAGTTGAGGTGAGGTGACGTGACTGAGGAGTGGCCCTAATGTCATGGTGGTGGATTGAAATACAAGAATATAAAATGAACAAACAAACTTCCTACAACTACTCATTTTAGCCCCTACTTTCGCAGGAACGTAGGTGGTAGAGCTATTGCCTTGGCTTGACTCGGTAACCTTCGGCTCTAGTCGGTTTGTACGGTCGATTCAAATGGTGGAAAGGTGGCGAGATTAGGGACTCGATGGCGAGAGTTGCGATTTGGGGAGAGGTGGCGAAATGAAAGTTGGCGAGATTTGGGACTTTACTGTAGAGTGCTGGTACACTGAAAGAACTGTTGAAGGATTGTCCAGCCTGTAGCTCGTGCTTATGTGTGTGTGTGAGGGCATGTCTGTCTGCGTGCTTATGGACTCACTTGCTTTAATGCATGTGTGTCCGCACCACATGTGTGTACTGTATGTGTGTGGGTGAATGTGTTCCTTTGTAAGAGTGGTATTACATGTCAAGAGGGCTTAGTGTTATCCTGTACCACAAAGCAAAATAAGTTACATTGTGTGTATTCACCCCTGTACCCTCTTCAGTGATAATGTCGTATGATATGACTTTTTAATGGTAAACCTTTATTGGATAAGTAATCATTTTATATGCATTTTAATATTTTGCATAGTCAGTATAGTAAAGCATAACATTCAGTCAATTGTTAGTCCTGAATAAGAGTTGTATTGTATGTACTGTGTATGTGAGTCAGGGTTATATAAGACAGATGAATTATCCCTCTTTACAGATGATTTACTTATTTGTTATAAAGACTAATGACAATTCCTCCCTTGAAATGACAATACAATATAGTCTAGCAGTCCTCAGTCTTCTTACCTGTGTTACTTGCTCAAAACAACACTAAATTACTGTAATAAAATGTTAAATAAAAGTCTGGTATGGTAACTTTAATGATAAGCTTGGATATTTCACCATTTGTATTGATTATTTTTTGTGGGTTAACCCATTACTGTAACCACGTCAACCTCCTGTCATTCTGCATTATATCTGAGCCTTGAGAGGTAATTTTTACAAGCACCTGATGATAATAATGATGTGTTAATGTTATTTACATGTGGTGGTGAAACACTGGCTGGTGACTCTGGTGGTGGTGGGTGCTAACTCTGCCATCCCCATGCTGGACACGAATTAAGGGAATTTCAGAACCCCATAGATATATTTTCCCTACTGTCATGTATTTGTAGTTGTTTCTTGACTCCCAATGATATTGGACTTGTGGAGGTAAAACATACTCCTAGAGTCACATACTGATCATGCATGTTGTCATTGAAAAACTTTTAAAAGTACCGGTACAGTTATAACATTTAAAGTCTTGATTTAGAAGGTGTGTAAGAAGACTGTTACAAATTCATGAAGCAGTAGGGTTTTCTGAAGGTGAGGGTGCAGCCCTGGTGGTGCACTATGAAGAAACACCAGCTAAATTACAACTTTGAAGTGTTATTGTCTCAGTTGTTCTTTTTTAATAATTATTCTGAGCAAGCACTGGCTCAGACAACTCTACACAACATTCAAATTATAAAACAGATAAAAGTATTTACTGTACTCCAGTTTCTTGTGGCCAGTCACTGGTACGGGCTGGCCCGGGCAGCTAGACGGCCGCAGCTGGTCACTGCATTTCCACACTTGCAAAAAGACAACATTTCATTTCATTTGATATTGTTACAATATCATATCATATAATATCATAGTCTTTTGGTTAATTTTCTCTTATTTGGTGCCAGCTGGGGTTGAGAGGCAGGGTGCCACCAACAGGGTACCGGGGTGCCAGACATTAGATAAGAGAGTGCCACAAATTGCGTCCCAGGCTCAGCCAAGCTCTCCATTGCAACTTAACTTTCCAAGGGGTCCTATACCAGGGTGGATGGTTGCCCAGGCTGTATTGTATATACCGCGCCACCCTACCACCTTACCATGATATTGTGCATCAAAAGTGAAACACATGTGGATTGTTTTCTATGTCGGGCTCTGTAATGAAGCCCTTTTCAGTCAAACACAGTAAATATGAATGCAGTCCTGATTCATATTTCCTATGAATGATAACAATATTAATACTGATAATAATAATGACAATAACAATAATGAACTTTGCTTTGATTCACCAGAAATTCAAGTATTACAAGTCAAACTAGGATCTGCTATGAATTACAGTATGTAGTGTATTCTTTCCTTTATTTTCAGTAAACATTAGCAAGAGCAAAATATTTACCATGAAATTGGACTTTGGTGTTAAAGAGTTTCCATGAGTCAGCTAGGTGTGAAATGTTGAGTTCTTAACTGGTGCTGCTACCGACAGGTATGTGTGGTCCTCAGTTGTAGTGGTGAGAAGATTGGGACTGTGGTGAGGGAATGGTTCTGGTGTTTGGAGAAGTGTTGACAATGTAGTGGAGAAGTCATGAGATAAGATTGGTAATTGTTATTGTAGTGATAGTTGTGGTGGTAAAGGAATGAGGGTGATGGTAACATGAAGGTTGTGTGATGAGGACAAGTAGTATACTGTACTGTGTAGTGTGGTGAGGGCAGATGTTCATATGGTATGGTAAATGTACAATTTGCAGTTGTGTAGTGTGGTGATGGCAAGTGATGATTCTGCCTGGTGTGGTGTCAGGACATGTTGTGATATGGTAGTGTGGTGAGCTGAAGGTTGTGTTTTTGAGAATTGGGGATAGATGGTGTTGTATGATCAGGTTGTATGGTGTTGTGTGGTAAGGTCAGGTATGGTGTGATGAGGTCAAGAGGTGTGGTAAAGTCAAGTAGTGTGGTAAGGTCAAGGGGGGTGGTAAGGTTGGGGGGGAAGGTCAGGTGGTAGTAAGAGCAAAGAGTGATTGAGAGCGGGGCAGACCAGTTCACCCCGTGTCAACTCACATTTCTGTTGGCCAGCTTCTCGCGGTCATTGTTTATAATTTACATTTATAGGAGAATGAAATAATATACATATGCAACGGATTGGTATTTTTAATCTATCCATTATATTTCCTAGTATTGCTGCATCTTCCTTAATTGCAACCATTGAGACTCACACTTCACAAAAGCAGAACTACTTTAGTTACCAGAATTTGTCTCTTATTTTATGTATATAAAGGTAAGAAGCAAGTATGTTACTGTCATTCCTTGTTAGATGCAACCATTAATGTGGACTGATGAAAGTGCCTTACAAAAAGTGAATAATTTCACCTCTTGTGATGATGTTCCCTTAACTAAAGTAAGTTGGTATTATTAAAAATGAATAAATATTTTGCCTCCTGAAGCAACTCAGTGATTCATGCTATGGGGTAATGAAGGTAAATGGGTACCATACTTGTCAGGTGATTTGACAGGGGTTCCTAGAAAATGGTACCAAATATTTGATGCAGCAAAGTGCCACCAAACTTGTCTCAAATGATGACTGTCATAAGTTCTGGCATTCCCAAAGAAGCCTCCTCATCCTCATGGCCCAGTGACAGTTATAGGCTATGTACTGAACATGAAGTAGGATTATTCTCTCGCTCTCTGTTGTGGCATGAGAGGTACAGTATTAATAGTTTTAGACAACAGATGATAATACAAAATCACAAACAAGTTAGTTGATATTATAACGTCCGGAGGTCGTTACTACTGGAATATTTGGGTCACTACAATATAGAAAAAGACAAATATCTACACCCTACAAGTATACAATCCACTAGAGGCAGCCACAACTTAAAATACCTTACACACCAGACAAGCACTGATATATTTAGGCATTCATTCTTTCCCCACAGCATCCAAGAGTGGAATCATCTCCCATCTCACGTAGTTAATAGCCCCACTCTTGACACGTTTATAAATAGGATCACCAATCAGTACTTCCCCAATCTTAATCCTTATTCTAACCCCCTTCCTAATCCTCTCATGGATCCTTAAATCCCAGCACAACCCCCGCATATTGTGCTGCCCATGAGCGGTTCTCTGCTAGACCCACAACTTGAACTTGAAATTTTACTTCAGCTACCCATAAAGGAAACTCATTTTCTGGCCGATATATCGTCCTCTGAAGGAGACGACTCGAACCATAGCACGAGAGACTTGCCCGTATTAACAACTTTATGATTGTTTGTGAACTAATTCTATGGCAGTAATTTGTATTATTCATTATAATATTTTCTGTATTCCCTGCTGTTTAGTAAAGATAGATAAGTTGGTCTTAAAATTGTCTCCCTGTCGGAAAACGAACCCTAGAGCAGTGAACCCAGGCTGTTGATATCTGTTAATATTCTTGATTATAATATCAGGGGCAACATGCACTGGAAAAGGAAATGCTTGGGACAATTAAAAGCAATGAGTAGATATAGGCTATACTGCTGAACAATTTGCGTGAACATATAGAAGTAAAAAGCTTCACAGGGACATTATGTAAGGTCAACTTAGATTCTGACATATTTTACCCAACGTAATTTAATTGAATATAATCTAATAACAGGGAGGTAAGGGGAACATCGTGATCGGCAACAGGTAGGCCCCCCTAGGCCTACAGAGACAAAATAAACGACGTGGATATGGTATAAATAAAATAATGACAATTAAGTTATGCATACAAATATAAAGCATACAGTCTATAAAACTGGTGATAAGCCGACTGAAACAACAAACATGATATAACAGCAAATAGTGCGTAGATATGTGGTACCATATGCTGTGTCCAAGATATATTCAGATATTATGTAATTATTTCGAGGCCAAAACCGCGTCTTTGAAACGGAACTATTATTTGTTCTCTTTCAATGTATATTATATTGTCGTACACTTAGTTAAATATTAACCTTTTTATTCACTAAGGAACACTAATGCTAACCAAATAGTGGACATACTTCCACTGGGTAAGATCATAATTATTTCGTAATAGTGATGCACCTCGGCAGCCTTGCTCGTACAGGTCCGTCTCTATAGCACCTCAGGCCAGTAGTGCCAAGTAGGGGGAATTTTCTCCAGAAACGTGGAATTAGAGGTACCAATTGGGATATTATATAAAAGTTGTTCAAGAGTGGATGGGGAAAATTTTACTAAACGAAATAACAAAATGATTGTAAATGTAAAACTATCTTCAAGAGTAAACAGGAAATTTTTGAGGTAAAAAGGGAAATTCTGTTGTTGAAGTTGGGGAAATTTCGTGCAGCAGACCTGGCAACACTGAGCTCGGCACGGTGGGTGTACCATGGCAATGGTGAACATTGGCAACTCCTAATTCATAATCAAAACTATGTTCCTTTATTGAATTTCGGAGTAATAATAATATAAATTGATTTTCATTTTGGTGGTATGGATATTTATAAAGAAAAATTAAATAAAAGTGTTAAATATAAGCAAGTATTATTTATTATGTGTGAAATAATAATAGTGTTAGGGAAGTGTCATTTGTATAGAGTTTGGTGTTGGGATTGTCTGGTGTTGAGCCTGTCTATGGCACTCGAGTCGTGTGGTCAAACAAGTACAGGAAAACAATTGATTTATGTCTATTTTAATGCGTGTATACGGGAAGGAGTGTGGGTTGTGGGTGTGTGAGGTGGTGTGTGTGTTGGTGGAGGTGTCAGTGGCCGGATGGATCCCAGTATAGGGTGGTATCAGCCAGAGCAGCAGGGACCCGCTAGAGACCTCTGGGCCAGAATTTGGATAACTCAACAAGGATTAGACAATATGAATCTAAATGAAGCCAATATGAATCACGAGTACATTCCCTTAAGTGTCGGTGACTCGGAGAGGACTAACAACAATTGTAGTGTCACAACCACCAACAGTTATTACAACAGAACCAAAAGGAAACGAGAGAACCGGGCCAGTACATACGGCCTCAATCAGAACCAGAAGAACCTCATAGGACAGTACGGGGGATGTCCCTGGAGGAGGACTTCAGGTTCCTACGACCTCGGTGCTGTTGGGTGAGTTATAGACGGATATAATAACCATTAATTAAACTGGACGAGTGAGGTAATAATGAGGTAGAGGCTATAATTATACAATGAGTGGAAACATGTGCACCAACACTAACTCAAACTTACACACGAGGCCATGGAGTCACTGTCAATATCTTTGCCACATGTACACTGTCTAGGGCAGGACATGCATATTATTAAATAGCTGTACTAACTTTACTAACTTAGCTTATGACTTTGGGATTTCTGTAGTTTCTGTACAACTTAACTTCCCATGCTTATCATTGAGGGAGTTTGTTGTGGCTGGAGTCCAGAATATTAATGTTGTGTGTATTTTGGTATTTTCAGTAATGGATGTAACCTAAACCTGATATAGATTTAATAATAGTTATTGAAATTTAAGGTACATAGGTAAATATTCACTGTATATTTGATATTTGAAGAATCTTGCCAGGTAGGAGTCTAGTTGAGATAAGGTTGCATTTGCACAAGGCCTATATAATTGTTTTCCAGTGACTTATAGTACCGTACTGTATGCATGAACATTGGTGGTGTTGACGATGGTGTGGTACTGGTACGATGGCTCCATAGATAAACAACAGAGCCATCGTATTGGCACCACACCACGAATGTTCTTGCATACGGCCCATAGCTGCACACAACCTCCTGCAAAGTGTCAAGAGTTGAAGGTCCAGGGCAAGTTTAGTGTTGGTAAATCTGGAACAATCGATTCCTCCAAACTATTCCAAGCAACAGAACCCCATTATTTTTGTTCATTTGGTCCTGTTTCCTGGCATACTTTGGAGGAATCAAGGCACTCCAATGTAACAAAAGTGAATTACCCCTTTAAGAGCAGGAATATTGTTAGGAGTAAGTTAAGCCCTTGGCTATAATTATATTAGACACACCTGACACTTCTTACACTTCATATCTAATAAAGAGGTATTTTGTTATTTGCAGGCATATTTAGACTAATGAAACGAGTGGTGAAAAAGGTACTGTACTGTAGCCTAAAATTATGAGGGACAATAGAGAAATGGAAGATCTAAAATAAAATAATAAAGAGTACAACAAGATGAATTATAGTGAAAGTTAACTCTACCTAACCTGATTCAGTGTACTGTTGTACAGTAATCAATTCAAGCTCAAGGTTATATACTCTGTGTAGCTAGGCCATTAGGAGTTGGGTTAGTTTATATACAGTATTATATAATAGTCCCCTTAGCAGTGCTGGGGACAGGTACAGTTGCCTCCTAAAATTTTGAGACACTACCTGCTTGACTCTAGTACAGTGGTTCCCAACCTTTTTTCTGTAATTTCCCCCTGCACCTAATTCAACCATCCAGATTTCCCCAGCCCGTGGTTTAACTACAATTAAGAGCTCTACCCTATAATGAAGCCAAGAATGTCCCCAACCAAATTAGGTGAAAAATTCCACTGTAAACTACATGTGAGCAATACAAGAGCAAATTATATCTTTAATCACGAATCAGTAACCGCTTCATTTGAGCGTGGGAAAAAGAATATCTCCAAGGTTAACTATACCATCTCCCGGGCGTTACATAACTACTGATAATTTCCAGAATTTTAATTCCAGACTAGAATTTCCCCCCTGAAACATCCAAATTTCCCCCCGGTTGGGAACCACTGCTCTAGTAGGTAGTGTCTCGAAATATTTGAAGGCAACTGTACCTACTACAGGAAAATGTATTGTTTAGAAATGGTATATATAATTTCACAGACTAGTACAGGGTGGTCCAGAAGTCTTGTCATCCCATACCATACACTTTCAATTGGACAAGCCATTTGTAGGGGTGACGAGACTTTCGGACCATCCTATATTCTGTTTCACTGGTTAGAACACTTGGCAGATCAATAACAATTCATGATTCACTATTTATATTTGTGAATAAATCTCATGCCATTTAATATTTCAGCTTGTAATAGTCTTGGTGCATATTTGTAGAGGAAGTGTTTTTTCTGCTATTATTCACTGTGTAGCTTGAAAGCATTAATGTTGCTGTGAAGGTGCAAAATATATTACAGAAAACTACATACAGTACAGTGCAAATTTCTTAGCATTTATCTGTTGTAGAAGGCATACAGTACCGGTAAGTGTATTAATTGTTCCCTCTCATCAGACTGCACCAGGAAATGGAGGACTTCTACAGATGGATGTGCCCCAGTGTTGAGGAACATGAGATGAGGCGGAAGGTGGTACTCCGCATCGAGCAAGTCATTGTTGATCTTTGGCCTCAGGCTCGTGTGGAAATCTTTGGTAGTTTTCGCACTGGCCTCTACTTACCCACCAGGTCAGCTCCAGTCATACTCTACATTGTACAGTAACCTATACTGTAGTATTGAAACCATAATGTTCAAGTGAATATCTATGCCTAACTTGAATACTTTTCCCAAATAATTTTAGCTATACAGTACTGTACTGAACTTCATTACTTAAACACTTTTATTATTCTCTATTCTATATGTATACCGGTACTGTTTTCTCTGTAGGGTGTTTGATTGTTGGAAAATATGTAGAAAAAGACAGCTACCGTATACTTACCCTTGATGAATATTACTAATTAACAATATTTATTATTGTTAATTAGTAATATTTATTAATTGGGTAACTATATGGTACTCTCTCCTCTCTTTTTATGCGAGTTTAAATTATGCGAATTTGAAATAGCACGTATCATGAAAAAAATTAAATAAATGCAATTTACGCGAACTCTTAAAATAACACGAACAAGGAGGCTCCATTTTCAAGTTAAAGTACCATATTTTCTTATGGAAATGTACAATTTACTTTATGCGACCCCTTCAGGAACCTAACATAACATAAAAAAAGAGAAGAGTGTACGTAGTTGTTTTTTATATATACTTATCCAATTAATAATATTCATCAAGGGTAAGTATACGGTAGCTGTCTTTTTCTACATATTTTCCCTTACATGGTACTTACCCTTGAAGTAAATATTAATATTTACTAATGTATGTAGGTATTACCATTATGCTAAGGTGTAGTGGGTGAAATATTCCCAGTTTATATTCTTTAGTAGAGTACAGTACTTTGATTTCAGGGAGCATTATATTCATGTAGAATGTTATACAGTAATGAAAATATGTAAAAAATCATTCATAATTGTTCTCTTCAATTTGCCTGTGGTGTTGGATACAGTGACATCGACTTGGTGGTGCTTGGAAAGTGGGACGCATTACCACTTCGCACGTTAGAAAAGGCACTCCTGGAAAATGGTATTGCACAGCCATCCTCACTCAAGGTTCTTGACCGGGCTTCTGTAAGTTTCTTCCCAGTGGTATTGTTGAATATGCATGTTTTCAGTTATCAGTGAATATAATATTGCATCAGTTATTAGAACTACTTTGAGGAGAAGCTCCACATATTATAATGACTGTCAAGCCAATTAATCATCTTGCCTATTTTTCTTTATCTTTAGCTTTGTTGTCTTGTTTTTCTGGGAACTCCTCTTAGAGATGTTGGTGCCACTACAGGAGTTTCCATATTTCCTGGTTCTGAAGTTCCCTTCTTTCTGAATCAATTCTCTCCCATTCCTGTGCATTCTTCATGTAATCTTCCACTATGACTTGGGGTTTCCCTATCACATAATAATATCCCTTCAGTTACACTCCTAACCATCCTCTTTGTAAACTTCCTACCTTACATCCTCATTGATAAATCCAAACTATCTCGGTGCATTACATTTCAACTGGGCTTTTTCAAAAATAGACTTAATTATTATATCTTGGGTGTCATAGAATCTGACTGAAAAGAGTTTGTATTGGGTAAGACATCTAGATTAATAAACTTTTTACTCCAATTAGAATTATAAGTTCCAACACAACTTCTCCCAGTCAGCATCACCATTTCCTTACTTATTCCACTGCTTTACTACCAACCACTATGTTGTTTAGTATACTCTATATGAAATTAATTTTTTATACAGATGCACGTTAAAAATTATTTATGCATACAGATTGTATTGATTTTCTTTATGGGCTGATCATACAAGATTTTCATAACATTGTGACTTTTATTGTAGGTACCAATCGTGAAATTGACAGACAGTGAAACAGATGTGAAGGTGGATATTTCCTTCAATATGAGCAGCGGTGTGAACTCTGCTCGTCTCATCAAGGAGTTCAAAAAGCGATTTCCAGTACTACCTAAGCTAGTAATGGTTTTGAAACAGTTTTTACTTCAACGGGACCTTAATGAAGTGTTCACTGGTGGCATCTCTTCATACTCTCTCATCCTCATGACCGTCAGCTTCCTCCAGGTGGGTTTCCATACTGTGTCTGCTTAGCATGTACCAGATAAAGCATACGTGAAAGTGGTAATTGACAGAGTGATAGCACAAACAGAGAGATTGATAGGAGAGGAACAGTTTTGTTTAAGGGAATGTACAGAGGATGTACAGATCAGGAGTTTGTGTTTTAACAGATTGTGTGAGAAGTAGATAGAGAAGAAGGTCAAGGAAATATGTATAGCACTCATAAATTTGGAAAGGGCTTACGATAGTGTGGACAGAAAGACAATGTGGAATATTCTTTACATGTATGGAGTGGCAGGGAAACTGTTCAACACAGTGAAACACTTTTACAGTGATAGTAAAACATGTGATAGAATGAAGTGGAATGAAAATATTTGGTTTGATGTAAAATTTGTTTTTTAGACAAAGTTGTGTGGTATCACCATGGCTATTTCATGTGTTTTTAGATGGAGTTATGAGAGAAGTGGTGGTGAGAATGATGGAGCATGACACAGAGTTATGTATAGAGGGTGATTGGAGATGAGAATTTTGTCAGTTGTTGTTTGCAGATGATACAGCATTGGTGGCAGATACAGAAAAGAATTTAAAAGGATTAGTAATAGAAATTGAGAGAGTGTACTGAGAGTAGGTTATGGATAAATTGTGTAGCTGATGACACACTTGACAGAAATCAGTCTTTAAACACTATGAAAGTCTGTTTTTTTGTTTCCTTCCCAGTTACATCAACGAAAAGGTGTCGCCGAGCCAGACGCCAACTTGGGGGTATTGCTAATTGAATTCTTTGAGCTCTATGGTCGACATTTCAACTACCTGAAAACTGGCATCAGAATCAAGGATGGCGGTGCTTACATATCCAAAGATGAAGTAAGAAAGGCAATCTCTTTTGTAATACTATTATTATCATTAATGTTGTTATATTTTGTAGGCTAATGAGAGGTACCTCTATATATTTTCAGCTACATAAGAATACAATAATTTCTCAAAACAGTATTTAAACTATGCTACACAAATCAAGGGGGTGCTGATGGTGTAATGGTTATCAAGCTCACCTAGCAAGTGAGAGATCCCAAATATGTGGAATTATTGGACCATTTTCAAGCCCCTTATGTCCCTGTTCACCTAGCAGTAAATAGTTACCCAACTGTAAGAGCATGGATTGCAACCTTGTATGCTGGGGGGAAGATGTGTTGATGTAACAAGACTGACTGCCTTAATGACCAACACCATGAGTTGATAGGAATAAAGCCCAAAATCTTCTTACGCAAGTGCCCTGTAGGTCTGGGCAATTTCAATAATTAAGCTTTGAAATGTGGATATGGCGAAGAATGTTGAAAATAAGTTGGAGAGAACATAGGAGAAATGACGATGTGCTGCGAGAGGTGGAAGAGGAAAGGAACCTCATTAATATGATAAGGGGAAGACAAAAGAACTGGATTGGTCATGTGTTGAGGGGAGAAGGTTTACTGAGAGAGGTGATAGAAGGCAGATGCCAAGGGAAAAGAGCTAGAGGAAGGAGGAGGAAAGCAATGCTGGATGATCTTAGAGGAAACAAAAGTTATATGGAGCTAAGAAGGTTAGCTCAAGATAGAGGGAGATGGAGAAGGTATGATCCATGAAAGGACCTGCCCATGGGCAGAACACTTGATGATGATGATGTACCTCCTGCATGCCCTGTGCTGTATATTTGTGATACTATGTTGGTATGTAATAGATGAGATACTGATGAGAGTCATGTTATAATCAGGTTCAACGGGACATGCCAGAAGGCCATCGACCATCGGTTCTTTGCATCGAGGATCCACTTATTCCTGGCAATGATATCGGCCGCTCTTCCTATGGGGTCCTCCATGTCAAGCAGGCCTTCGAATATGCTTACATCGTCCTTTCACAGGTGAGTGTGATGATCATGCGAGTTTTTATTATAGTTGAATGAATGAGTGAATCAGACCACCAGAACTATTTAACTCCTAAAGGACCGGGCCCGGCATATGCCGGGTTGCTAACATTTCCCAAGGTTATGGAATTTTCCCCAATTTATTTTACTCCAGACATTGGCTACACTGGTTTATAGTAGGATGGGATGCTCAGACTGAGTACACACTGCTTTTTCTATGGTAAAATTGAGGCATTATTGATCTTCTTATGTCCGAGTGTGCTGGTGAGCGGCTTAGCCGACGAGTGCCTATCCCCATTTTCTACTACCTCGCCACGGTCAGCACACCCACCCAAACACTAGCGCTCAACGTACGGCTACTGTATCTCATTCAACTCGTCATAATTCTGTAACCATTAAACCTACAGACTTCCCGTTGGTACCAAAAGAGGAAGAGTTGCTCGTTCTGATGGTACTAAAATAATTCACTCGTTCATTGTAGGTTAAGAGTAATAAGCATGCAAAAACAAGCTATTTTGCGTGATTTTCACCAAACCCCCGGTCCTAGCGGTACACACTTTTATACCACCCCCGGTCCCTTATGGGTTAAGGAAACCAAACTAGTCTTTAAAAGTTTGAGTTTCCCCTACTGCACCTGTTGTATAATAACCTTCATACATTTGTTCATTCATATGGTGAGAGCCACTTTAATTTCATCTGCATTCTTAATAATGTATGGAATGAATGTGTTGTAAATAAGGATGGTGATGGATGTGGAGTGACTATGGTAGGTGATTTGAAGTGGATATTTTTAAGGGTGTTGGAGGAGCAGCAGAAATGGACATAGGTGATGGTCGTCAGGAGGGAAAGATGCAAATACTACTACTACCCCTCCAACTGCACTAATTTATTATTGTTTTCTGGCCTGTCTGGAGGGCTTGGCTGATGTGGTTCATTTTGTAGTCTTTAGCAGATATTGATGACTGATTCCATGTTCTGGTGTGTCCATCTCTTATTTGCCAAAATCTTCCCCAATATTGTTTGATTAGATTTAGCACATCCAATTCTATATGGTTCCAGTCTGGTGTGCCCATAACTAGTATTTAACTCTCCTGAAAACAAATTCTATGAATAATTCTGTCTTTTTCTCTTACAGGCTGTGAATCCCTTAAACAACATTATCATTGATCCCAACTCCCATTCAATCCTCGGCCGTATTTTGAGAATAACAGATGATGTCATCCACTACCGTGATTGGATCAGAAAAACTTTCCCTGTTCACATTACACCACCACCACCACCTACTACTCCACCAATTGCCTACCAGCCTTGTTTACAGGTGAGATCATGTTTAATTGGTTTGAGAAGGATATTTTGTGACATAATTTGGAGGAAATATTAGCCTTAATTTTTTTAACCTTTGTTGTTTAACAGTTAGCCTTCATTTTGTTTTTACCTTTGTTGTTTAAACAGTTAAAACATCCTTTTTGGGTGTGTTCTTGAGTGATGGAGCCGGTTAAAATCACATGCTTATAGTCATAAGAAGTCATCGTTGAGGAAGGTTCCTTTTATGCTGAATCAACACTTTCATAATTGTGTTGTAAATGGTCGAGGTAAGGTTCCCCATGTTTCTCAGGAAATTAATAATTTTTCCTTATTTAGATAGTCAATTCCTTAAGCTGTTTAACAGGTGTGTGCTGGCAGTTTTTTTATACCCCCTCCAATACAGTAAATTATTTTAGTTTTGGATATGCAGTTTTAGTCATTTTCCATTTGACTGTTCTACACCAGTGTTGTTTGAAACTGAATAACTTTCTTATGTGTTCTTATACCCACTGAGTTAACTGCTTATATTAAATAAATTTGAGAGGAATGCCACAGAATAAAAGTTACTCCCATTAAAATTTATTGGTTATTTTGATTAGGGTTATTTCAATCATTCCTTGAGTTAATTTGTAAAATAGTATCCATGTTCTTTCTCTGACTATTACCTATATTTCAAGTTGATGGAAGACTAGGGTGATATAAAGTATCATTCTTAAATATGTACTTTTTTATTGCAGAACTCTGCCGAGCACCATTACAACTGTAATAACAGCAATCACAACAACAATAATAATAATAACAACAATAACAACAACAATGGAAGCAGCACGTTAAGGAACCTGAAGGGTGGTGGTGGTGAGGAGGAGGCCTTGTCTTCAGAAGCTTCCGAGCCTCACTCCACACCTCCTTCGTCTGTCTCCTCTGTTAGTGATGACACGGTGAGTTCATTAACTTGGCCATGCACCTTTCCCTAATTAACCCCTTCATGCACTCTGTATCGGGGCACTCACTGACTTTAATATGGTACAGCCACAATCAAATATCCACCAACACTTTCCTCCCATCTTAGGAAATATCTTGGTACTGTATAAATTTGCAGCACCTCAAAATAATTGACAAAATGATTGACATGTATTATATTTATGATTATATATTGATATGATACAGATATGTTTGCAAGATGGAAAAAAGTGTTGGTGGTAATTTGATTGTGGCTGTACTGGTACCATTTACAGTAGAGTAAATAAATCCTGCATTATATTTTTTATTAAGAATACAGATAAGAATATATTGGTTACATAACTGAATATTTTGTGGTATAGGATTCAGATCCAGCAGTGGATATGAGTGAGGGGAGTCGTGACAGCTCTCCCAACCTGCTCCAGCAACAACAACAACACCACCATCACCATCCACTGCCTACTCCAAACCCTCCCTCAAGCACACCAGTTACCACCACTCCCCAACCTCGACCGGGACCTGTCCCTTCTGATAATGTGGCATCCAATAAGCAGCAGCAGCAGGGACGACAGGACTACACTGGTGTGCAGCAATGGACAACAGGGGGACAAGGAACTGTATCCCCTCACCACAGCAACAGCCCTACCAAGCCCTGGTCTAAACACAGGAGATACTCACACTCATCACAAGGTCAGTCACTTTTTATCCCAAAATGTGGTAGAAAAAAACAGTATTGACACATAGATTTTTTCACTGGTAATTCATTAATACACTCTCCTCGCTTTTTACACGAGTCTAAACTACGCGAATTTGAAATAGCCCGTATCATGAAAATAAATAAATAAATGCAATTTACACGAACTCCTAAAATAACACGAACGAACAAGGAGGCTCAATTCCCGCCAAACAGGAGCCTCTCACCCCTTCCACATCAAGCCACCCACGCGTGACGCCTCACTGATGACTCAGTCACTCACTGACAGTCAGTTTCAGTCAGTCACACTGGGAGCACATAGGCCTATGTTGTGTTTATGGTCAGTGGAGCACGTGTGTAGTGTTTATGTCTAGTGGATCCCGTGTGTTGTGTTTACTTACGCTCATCTAGCTTTATATTGCTGCAAATATTGTTAATTGTACAGTACTGTTATTCATTTTGCATTAATAATGTCCAGCAAAAGATTTAATTAGTGCTCCTAGTTCAAAAAGACAGAGAAAGTCTATAACTTTGGAAAATAAAGTAGAAGTGTTTGTGAGGTACGATCGTGGCGAGAGCACCTAGGTCATTAAACAGTCGATGCAGTTGCATGAAAGTACTTTGCACTCAATACATGATAATGCTGAAAAAATAAAGAAAAGTGCTAAAGCTGGTATTCCTTTATCTTCGGCAAAATCTCCCGCGCTCCTTCCCCCCCTACTCTTAGTCTCCGTTCATCCTAGCTCAAGGTCAAAGGAATATAGGCCTAGCCTGCCTTGTTGTCATTTGCTTGTTTTTAGTAATTACGAGTTATTAACCACCAGCTTCAACACTCGGTCATGTCAGGTGGTGCATTTACAAAACAGGTCATATCCTTCCATATCAAGAAGGAAGGTTTTTCTCGAACAGAGAAAGAAGGAAATACCAGAATATGCTCAATAAAATGTAAACAAACGATATCACACTATCTCCCCCCTTCCCCCTACCACCTCCACCACTACCAGTCTACCACGCATGCCGAGTGCCAACGACTCCTTTCATTCATGACTCGTCTGCGAAAACCTTAATACAAATTATTATATGCATTTAATATGCTTAATACGAATTGTAATACTGTATTTACATTTGTAAAGTAACAATGTGCTCTGAGTGGGTGAGCGGTTAAAGGAGCTTTCACTGTACCATTATTTCTTATGGAAATTTACGATTCATTTTACACGAAATTTACTTTACGTGTCCCCTTCAGGAACCTAACCTCGCATAAAAAACGAGGAGAGTGTACACCTGCACTATGCCATATTTCCCATGTCACAAACCTGAAAGACAATATTTGAAAAATATGGTTGTTGAAGTTCCTCAAGCTGTCTGGCCGAGCAACCCCTGAGGAAGGCCATAGCCTGAACTAGGCTTTCCCACTATTGCTTCCTTCTTTGGTAGCCCTGGGGGGTGGTCCCATGACATAGATGCTGCCACTCTAGGACCTGAAAAATATGATTATTAATGTTATTTATATAATAAAAACAAAGTTAAAATTAGAGTGTATGAAATAATATTATCAATATGTATTGCAGGATCTCCCTCTGGAAGTGATGTGCGAGGAGGCAATGGCAAAAGTAGCAGCAAGTACAGTGGTGAGAATGGTAACAGCAGTGGACCCCCTGCGACAGGAAACCAAGCCAGATTTCCCCGTGTCTCGTATAACACTAAACGTAAGAAGTCTGCACGACGGGATTCTGATGTGCGAGTAGAGGCACGTGATGTACACCGGTGATCACCAGCCTCGGTTTGACCACGTTACTGTGATTGTGCCCGCCTCATGGCCCACCAAGGTCGCCCATAACTTATTTTTTATTTCATTTTTACGTTTTGCTGCATGAGTGCATTGTATTTGGCTGCAAGTATTTTGGCTTCCTCCATGCCCAAAGAGGGTGATAACTGACCTTAGGTTCAGACTGGAGGAACCTCAGCCTGGCACACACGCCCATGCAAAGTTGTGTTGACAGTATGTCATCTTCCACAGACTGAAGGTTTTAACAGACCAATATCTTTAGAACTTACTTCATAGAGTTTTATTTATATTCTTTAAGCTCAACTTGGCTGTTGGTGATGACTAGTTCCAAAGTCATCTAAGTCATTTCTGATAATCATTTTATGAGTTAAATGACGAGATTGTAAACGCAATCTCAGCGAGTCATTAAGATTAATGTCACTTGACACATCAGGGGATTGTTGAATGAATATCTATGGCCTATGCAAAAAAAAAAGTATATATAAAAATTATAAAATTTTGAAATTAGATGCAAATGGCTAGAACCATAGAGGATGCTTCCTACTAGACTCTTGTCACTAGAGAAGTTTATGTGTATGTATATAAAGTATTCATATATTTTGTGGTGTGTATTCTGTTTATTTGTGTATACTGTGTATGTGGTGTGTATATATGATATATGCAAATTTAATGTAGATTATATTTGCAGTTAATGCATTTTCTTTTTCTGACTTAGTATTGTGAATTTGCATTGTATGATTGTTTATGTATGTGTGTGTTTGTGACTCATAAACATGCATAAGTGTGTCTTCATGCAGGCATATATAGTATATATTTTCTGGTGTATGGCTGTTCATAATTGTTTCATTGTGTGGTTTGTTCTCATGTGTGGTTGTATGATTCAAAGTAAGAGTGCTCGACATTTGTATGTTGAAGTGTGTGTATAGTAGGGATGGGAAGGGAATCATGTAGATGGGGAATGGGAGGGATAACTAATTTATTGTAATTGACTCGTATTGGACCAAAACGTCATTGTTGCTAGAAGAGGAAAGGCTTTGTCCCTGGATATTGTTGTGCATCTGAATAGTGTTGTTTGTTGTTGAGGGTAACCACAAGACCACCACCTCACATACCTGACTGCCACTGACTTCAGCTTGACTGCTCAACTGACCATAACATTCAATTCATATATTTCAAGATAACATTCTCTTGATACGTGATACAGTGTATTGTCGTCTGAATTTCATTTACTTTGTAGCCAGCTAGATAAAATTTACATAATGGCCTACTGAGTTTACTTTGCATTAGAGACAAGCAAGCAGCTGAAAATTACCTTGGCCAGTAAAGTATAAAAGCAATTACATAAGTATTGCATCAGTCTGTACTCATTAATAACATTGTTTTCCACCAAACTGTACTATGAGTGGCTAAGTGTAATTTTATGCCATTGGAAAGTTGTGTTCTACAAAGACAACTGAGCATGATATACACTTGATAGCTTTATATAATTTACACTTAACTGCTTTACACATTTTACACTGAACCACTGTACATAATTTAAACTGGAATATTTCACATAATTTATACACTGTACAGCTTTCCACAATTTGTACTGGCAGCTGCACAGACTCATACTAAACAGCTTTATGCAATTTATACTGGACAGCTTTACACCATTTACACTGGACATATGTACATAATTTTTACTGGGCAGCTTTACATAACAGAATTTACTTAACTTTGCTTTATTTACACTTTAATATTAAAGTGTTAACATAATTTTCACTGGACAGCTGTACATCCTGTAATTTACACTGGCTTGTTGTGTATCATTGTACTGTAGTTTGATCAGCTGTGTATAGGTTATAGCAAAACAACTAACAGCCATCTGTAGTGTGGCAGTTGTGAGTATGACACCACCAGCCCACTCGCCATATTTATACCGGCTAATAAAATAAAGGTTACATTGGTAGGCGGAGCACAGCACCTAGCCCACAGGCCGAGCATGAAACAAATAGCTAGTCATGTAATTACAATAATGTCAGCTGGTTCAGTAAAACTCTTGCCATAATATGAGGATTTCTTTGTAAACTGAAGATTCTGTCTTAATGACTGAGCATAGAGAGACTGTGGCAGTGGTGAGGTTTAGGTAGTGTTGTGTAGTGATGGGAGCGTTGCAGCAGACATGTTACCTCTGGGGGCAGCAGAGGCCCACAATAACAAGGGCCATATTCAAAAACAGTGCCTTGGTGTACTTTATACAGTATATGGTTGTCTGTTACTCTGCTGGAAAGCAAATATTTTAGATGATACCTGAAAGTGTCAAAAGGAAGTTAAATTCATATTTTTTATTTTAAAATGGATATTCTATTACCTATTATTTCCATTAATTTTACAGTCTAGTCAGAATGCTGTAACTTTTGGTGTACAAAGATGTGCAACCACTGAGTATACAACACAGTTCTTGAATATGGCCCTTACTGACTGGGATCAGTTTCTGACTGTATTTTTCCTAGATTGTGATTTACTGTGCCAAGAAAGTACTTTTTGCCTCATACTGTACTGAATTAATGGTTGGTGTACAGTCGAGTTATTCCAAAAATCATTATCTAAGTTATACAGAGAACCCCATATCACCTATGTTCCAGTGAATTGATAGTTATATTCAGTAATACAATATTTTCCTATGTGAATGAATGTACAGTACTTGTAGTTATTTATTGTGTTAATTATTATTACATCCGTGACCTATGTAGGTTGTATAACTCAATAACACGTCGTGAAGTTATAAAAAATTGTGCAAGGGAGAAAGTGATATTGGCTACTTAAACTGAAGCCAGAAATGAAGCTGGGCAGCTGAACTTTTGACAAGACTCAACCCTCACACATATTGCTCAGTTCAGTAAGATGCTCACTCAGGTGAGACTGACGTTGTACTTAAGGGAACTCCACTGTCTCACCTGAGCACAGGGTGTGAACTTAAGGATGTATGATATACTTGACAAATTGTAGGTTACTGAATCATCCGACCCAACAAGAAATAAATTATCTCGGTACAAGTGATTTGTTAAATGTTGGGAGACTGGAGAAACTAGTAACCTCCAGTTTGTCTCTAATATTATAGTTCTTTTAAATGTAACATGGAGTGGAGGAGTGTTGTCACCTATAGTTCAATAATCTGGCTATGCCACCCACTTCTAGCTACACTAGAGAGATATCAATTGAGCTCATTGTAATACTGTCTTTGTGTTCATGGAATTTGGTTCCTCTTTTTGCTCAAGTAACTTAATATTAAAAGTTATTATATCCCAATTTTATCACATCTTAAAATGTTAATTCCCAAATTTAAAATATATATATATATTTTTGTCGAGTGTAGTACTGTATTCCTGTTAATTTCTTACTGTACTTGAGTTTAAAGTTGAGCTTTGAGTCAGTATCACGAGCCTGACTCTCTGGTGTACAATGTAAGTGGAAATGTTTATGCATTACGGTGGTCTTTTTGTCATTAAGTAAGGTTTTGGTAAAATGGTTAACTGTATAATGCAAAGGCTCTCTTTTCAAGAGCTGTCTAGAAATGTACCCGCAATGTATGTAGAGACATGGAGTATTTGTGACAGATATTTATGGTTTATTATTATTATGGCATTATACTGTACCTTGAAACTTGGACTGGTGTAATGCCACTTGTACACTGCTACAAAGTTGAATATAAGATGAGGAATCTCTCTCTTGCCACAGTGTAGCTATGAATGGTAATACAGTATATCAGTTGTATGTGTAGTCTTGCCAGCCATTCTCCCTCTTGACTGCTGTAGGTGAGTAAACAATTGTTAATATTGAGTACAGTAAATTTACTCTCAGACTTGTAAGTACATTTAAGGTGATGAAAATTGGATGTTTTGAGTTCAGTAAGCCTGTTTGATATTGGTAATGTAGACAGAAAAAGGACTGAAGGGTGCATGAGAAGACCAAGTCTCTCCAAACCACATAAATCCAAGGTTATGAAAGTAGCTTTATGCTTATCTGGAGAAAGTATTTTGATGAAATGGAGAATAATATACCTATTTTAAGCTGACCGTGAGCTGCCTCTTTTATGGTCTCAGCCGAGTCAAAATCTGTTTTCCACCGAGTCTATGATAAAGTTTTGCTAAACTATCTGGAGTTGTGTTTGTTGTGGTGAGATTTGTTTGAGGCTCCCCTGTGCACACCTAATATGAAAAATCATTATGACAGCCATAGTAAATGTACATGGTACCATTTTGTAATAAAGAAAGGTAGGACTGTCCTTTTTCAGGCAACTCCGATTATATTAATTATTTTTAACCAACCAATATGTAGAAAAAGGGTTGACTTTATAAGGTTGACATGCAAAAATTATTAGTACAAGATAGAAGGAAAAATTTCCATATTGTAGCATCACATTAATGCCATATTTCCAAGTAGAAATATTTTAGCAATCATTGTTGAAGGGAATATATACTGTACCTTACTTTGTCCATAGCCAATCAATGCAACCACTTAAAATGTACCATACTGTCTGTTCTTTTGTGAGTGTTATATGACCGGAAGATAAACTTTTCATTTACCGTGTATCAGAACACAAGCCTCACTCCACAGTCCTGTGATGCAGGACAGTTAGTTACCTAATGGAAAGTGATTGTATGTAGGTGGTAGGAGACCCTGCCACATTTGTGAGTGTTCTTTATTGTAATCAAATTAAGCAACTAAATTAAATGGAAAGAAACACAAGACTAAAACAAAGTAGTTGGTTGCCAGGATAGAGAAAGAGAAATTTTATGATGTGGAGGCTGTGTTGTACGATAATTACATTTTGGCGGAAACATTCATGGGGTTAGTAAAATTAATGAAAATATAACAGCAATGCAGGATTTCTGATTTTTGTACAAATAGTTGCAGTGTGAATTAAATGCCTTGGAAAAATTTCTTATTAAAAAGTTTAGGTAAAAATATTAAATGTCTGAAAGAGTATTATTTTACCTTATGTAGGTTAGTAATGAACTTGCAAAGGAAATGGTAAAAAGAGGAGTTGTAGTAAATGTTGAAATATAAGGAATGGTTAAGATTTTTTTTAAACCACTTGTGGCCACTTGCAAAAATTACCCAAAATATTCATAACATGAGTGAGAAGGCAATTGATATTGAATGTGGAGTGCTTGAGAGGGTGAAGTGGTTTGGATGTGTGGAGTTTGTAAAGGTGTATGATAGTGAAGTTGTGAGACACACAACACCAGTTAATTGGCAGAACAGAGTGGAAGAATGTGAGGAGGGAGTGCTGGAACAGGGAAGATTGGGGACTCTTTTCACCCTTGGCGGGAGTTGCCGGTGCTATAGATAATATAGATTCATAACATATATGAAAAAAAATGGATACACTGTTCAGTACATTAAAGAAGAATGAGGGGAAAAAGGAGCAATCTGGATTTCCCAGAGGAAAATAACTTGCAAACTGAACAGGGGAAGAGAGTCACTGTACCATACATAGTGGAGTGTAGATAAGTGAATAGAGATATGCTGATTAATTCAATTATTTAATCTAAAGTTGATAATGAAATAACTGAATGTATTAGATTTGCAGCAATGAGTTCCGCAATACACAGTATATACAGTCGGCGGCAGAAGTCCTGTCGCCTCAATAAAAAAAAATGCTTCACCGAGACATGCAGTGTTCATGGACTCTAGAAATACGCACGTTTTCTACACCTACTAATCTCGAGGCTATGAACATCGCCTGCCTTGATGAAGTAAGTGAGGCGACAGGACTGTACAGTACAGTATTTATAAAGAAAATCACCATATTTTGGTTGGCTTTCCACAGCTGCTTGCAGGAATGTTAGGATTCAGAGGTTTCATCGCCCCATAATGGTGACTTTACGTCATCCCAGAACCAGCTCATCTATTTCATCAAGTGGAGGTTGTCCTGGGCCACAACCTTTAACAAAAGAAAAAAAAACTAATTAAAAATATATACTATAGTTTTTGTACACATTTTGAATGTTATAGTCAATTTCTTGACAGTGAATTTTTACCAAGCAACCATTATCCTAACCTAATTAATCCAATTAGTACCTAATTTATAAGTAGGACTAAGAATTACTGAAATCTGAGAAAGGTATGGTATGAGCAAATCACTGGGCCAATGAGTGAAGGAAAATGTTATGAGATGGTATTGGCATGTGAAAACAGTTGAGAGTACAAGGGTGGTGAAGAAAGTGTATCAAGTGATTTTGAGGGACAGAGAAGGAGGGGAAGACCAAGGAGAAGATAAGGTGAGTAATTGTGTAACAAAATGTGGAATAAGAATAAATGAAGCAAAAGTACTGCTGTATGATTAGCAAAAGTGGAAGACTTTCACAAGAAGTGAATGTTAACCCTTGTGAACCGCAATTCCCCTACACCTACTGCCCCCTGAACCGCAAAAACAGGGTGATTTATAAAATTTTGATTTTGTAAATTTTTGTCCTACACATTTGTATCCCCCCCACGGGGGAGATGTCACCCATTCGCCACTCACTGAAGGCCATACCTACCCAGTGTTACCAAGGAAATGGCTAAATATAGCACATGCAGTTTTCTATTGTGCGTTGTTTTAAACGGGCAATCAGCTTCAAGGCCTAAATTCGTACTGTCCATTTAAATGGACAATAGGCATTTAGGGGTTAAGGATGGGAACTTTGTTTTAACTTTTACATCCATGGAATGGCTTCCTCCACTAAGGCTATGTGAAGTCATGTCATGGTTGCAAGAACTTGTGAGGGGGAACTGAGAATCAGAAAAGACAAGAGAAATTATGAGATAAAGATACAGTAGCTGAAGAGTCTAACACCCGTAGTTTTAAAACATTTGAGGGCCCTTACTGGAGCTCTATGAAGCCTCCAAATAATCCAGTGTTTCGAATAGGGAATCTGTTGCCTGGAGTAATTTGGAGGGTTCATAGAGCTCCAGTAAGGGCCCTCAATTTTTTTTAAACTACGGGTGTAAGCCCTAAGGTAAACTCAAAGGGTTTGGACCACTAAAATCAACAGAGGGACAAATAACTAGGGATGAGAAACAAATGTGTGACATGTTCAACACATTTTTTCATCAGTATTCCTTTGAAAATCTAGTAGCAATACCATCAGCCCAAACTCTCCATAATTATAGCAAAGACAGTGTCTAAGTGTAGTGGGTATCAACAGAAATTATGTGTTAAAAAGATATAAACAGAATAGAGGTACAGAAGTCTCCTGGCCCAGATGAAGTCTATAACAGAATACTAAAGAAATGCAAGGAAGAAATCTGCAACAAACCAGTCGTTATTTTTACAAAATCCATAGAAATAAAAATGGGTACGGTATAGGAATAAACTCTTGTTTACTTGTTTGGATAATATTCTAGGCCTTGCTCCACCAGCAGATGGTGCTCAGGCAGGGCCTCCCTCAATATTAATAAACACTATAATTACTTGTTATCCAACCCTTACAAAAACTGGACCCATTTCACAAATACTGTACAACATTTGCCTCCAGAAAACACTACACAAACACAGACCTGTCCTTTAAGCCCAATACTTCTACCAACACCAAAACCACCATCACACACACCATCACTCCCACCCCCACCACCCTTACTTCCAACACCATCACCCACACTGCCACCATCATCTCCATCTCCCCATGCAGCAGCACCTAACACACACCGCACTCACAACATAAACATACTTCAGGTAAACATCGATGGCACCAAACAAAAAGAACTCGCACACTTCATCATAAAACACAACATACATACTGCCATCTTACAAGAAACCAGATTACGTAACACACATAAAATGCCTATATTTCCCAACTACACCACCATTAGACAAGACCGGGCCAACGGCAATGGCGTTGGACTCATCATCCAAGTCCACAAATCCATCAACTATACAGAAACTGGTGTGCACCTCAAATCCCTTCTCCCCCTCCACAACACCACCATTTTAAAGTACGCACTGGCAAAACAATAAGTAACTACAATAGTCAATCTATACATCCCCCATCAAACCAAAACCACAACAAATTCCTCAGCTTTTCTAAAGCATGGAAACAAAGACTCGACCGGTATTACAACATTATTACACAAAAATTCCTTGGTTAAACACCCACAAGACAAAGCCAATGCCATTAACACACAATTCCAGTCTATTTTTACCCATGAACATGAACACTTACCAGACATGCTAATACCATCACACCCACCTATCCCTCCCATTCATATCAACACTCAAGGAATTGAGAAACTTTTATCTGAGGTAGACAAAGCAACTGGACCCGCAGATTATATTCTCATAGACTTTACAGACCGGTGAACTCCCTCAAGACTGGCTTTTGGCAAATGTGACCCAATTTTTAAATCCGGAGACAGAACCCTTCCCATTAATTATAGACCAATATCACTTACCTCAGTCCCCTGCAAAATTTTAGAACATATAATTCACAGATATATAAAGGACCATTTTGAAAGGCATAATATTATACCGACTGACAATCAACACGGTTTTTGGCCAAAACGCTCGTGTGAGACGCAGCTGCTGGTAACTACTGTACTCATGACATCTTGCAGTCCCTCAATGACACAAAAATTGGACAAGTTGACACCATAGTATTAGACTTTGCCAAAGCATTCGACAATTGTGGTGTATACGATGGTGTGGTATCGGTACGATGGCTCCACACGAGTCCACAGACAAACAACAGAGCCATCGTACAGTACCTCACCATCCTATACACCATGAATGTTTTTGAATACAGTCCTGTGTGACTATGGACAATAGCATATACAGTATAAGGGGTCATATTCAAGAACATCCGTAGTGTATACAATGGTGTGGTACTATGACTCCATAGACAAAAAATAGATATATCGTACGAGTTATAATTACCGTATGTAGACATCAAGATGACTTAGGAATAATGACAGTCTATATAGACTATATTATTGTTACACTGTCCATTGACAAAACTGATCATATCCAACCAACCATACCTACATATTCCTCTATCCATCCTCGTTCTATTTTGCATTTCTTCTTGTCCTGGCATTGTTTAATTAAGGGGGGTGCGGGAGTAGGGGACAGGCTTGGTGGAGGGGGGTGCGGGAGTAGGGGACAGGCTTAGTGGGGTGGGGGGAGTGCGGGAATAAGGGGGCAGGCTTGGGGTTGCGTAGAAAGCCTGTCCTCTATTCCCGCACCCCCAAGCCTGTCTGTCCCCCTACTCCCGCAACCCTCTAAGCCCCCCACAAGCCTGTACCCCTATTCCCTCACCCCCTTAATTATTTGCTTTTTAACTAGACTCTGCACACATCTTCCAATATAAGTTACAGTAGTTAGTATTCCCTGAAGATTTTAAATTAGAGTATCATACCATGTTTGTTGAAGGTGCCTGGTAATGGATGTTCTTCTCACTTCATCTTTGTAATTATTTTAGTTGTTAATTAATCTTTCTCACGTGTTCTTGTTGGTAACTGCCGAGATTATTCTTTGGTCTCGTTGAGGGTCCATTTTACTTCTATATGTCATTTTTCTTGTGTTTTTATTCTTGCGATGCTGTAATTTGCAACGCTGGTTATTTGAGGTTTCTTGTGACTTTTTTTGTTTACTCTTCTCTCTGCTGTAACTCACTCGACGCCATTACCTTATTACTCAGCAAGTTGCAAGCCACATAAATACAATAATGTCGGTAAATAAATACACACACTTTTGACATTAAAAAGTTAAGGATAAACGAAACATAATTTGTTTTTGTTGTCTATTAGGTGTATAATCTTCAAATTGATATAACTTAGTATAAAAATAAGTGTTGAAGATGAGATTCATATACACATGTTCATGAGTCGAAATATGGTCTTGGCTCGAACCAAAGAGTCTCTAATACTGTGGTGGGAGAAGGACGGGTCACTCCATGTTATTTTGGTGTAGTCTCTGTGGCTGGCTAGGACGGTGGCGCCATGAGCGGACAACGGGAAGCAATATATATAATCCACCTCCCGCCTGCTTCCCTTCATTCTGATAATTTTTTCATTCGGATTTTTTTTACGAGTAACGCACAGAACATTTTTTTTACTAATTATTTGACTGTAGAATGAATAACTATATTTACTGTGGTCAAATTACATAATTACGATAATATCTACGACAATGCCCGAATATATCGCCTAAAAAAACATATATCTACCATTTACGTAATTCCAATGTACGATTATTCTTACTTGTTTATGACTTCTACAATTATGTTTCTCAAAAGTACAAAAAAAAGACATACATATAATTTATTCTTAAAACTATTAAGTAATGAGCTATATATAATATAGACAAAAGTACTTTACTCCCACCACCATGTGAGAACATTCTTGCTTGCTTGCTGTGAATATCAATGGCACTACCACCCAAATTAATACTGTATAACTATATAGAACTTAATAAGGTACCATCATCGAACACCAGTTAATATCAATAATGTCATATTACCACCAATATATATACTGTAGAACTATCACAATAAGTTATCTGTATTTTGTAGCTTGCTAAAAGATAAGGTATTATTATTCAACACCAGTTAATATCAAATTAATATTGTATAACTATCACAAAATTCACAATCAGTCAAATCGATCTGCTGTACTCCGTAGCTTTATTACTTTACTAAGTCATGTAAAAACTCGCGTTTAGGATCTTTTGAAAAGCGTAAAATTGATTGGTCCTTATTCCATTTAGAGTTGGTGGAACAGTTTAATGTTGAGCACCCAGTAATCCCAATTTCAGTCAAAATCAACTTCAGCAAACCAAAAATTTATATATAAAAAACGTCCGCAGCTCCTGAGTAAGTAACGACGCCATCTGTTATATCCCCATCGCCGCTAGGTGGCTCTGCTGTACCAAGACGACCAAAACTCCTATAAGAGTGGCCTATCCTTCTTCCAGTAATAGAATCCTTGGCCCAAACTAAAATGTATGTCCAAAATAGAACCCCTCATAAATTTTCATGATCTTGTAAAGTCAAGATAGTACTTACCACAGCCATACTCAGCCATAGATGTCAGATCCAGTCACTGAATTGAAGTAATCCAATAGAATGATGCATTGTTTTCTTATTGAATCGAACTTAGCAAAGAACGTATGGCTCCTTTCAGTAGGAGCATACTATATAGACAACCACAACAGATATGAAGAGGAGCCTATAGTATATAATATGTGCATGGCTCAGTGAGTCAGTGGTTGAGACAGTAGGCTAGAGTATCTGAGCTGTTGGCATGAGGTCGGTGCCTCGGTGGTTCGCACCCCAGCCAGTCTGGGACGCTTGTATGGTCTGTCTCCTGCTGAGTCCTGCAGTGCTTACTTCTGCTTGAGGGAATGAGGGGTTGAGCGGCAGGATCTGCTGAGCACTGAGCAGGCTGCCCTCCTCCTTTGGGATATTAAAATAATAATAATAAAATGAAGCCCAAGGTGTACTTCGCTGGACACTGAGTTCACCCTAACCTGTAACATTAGAATACAGCAGACACAGGTCGAATAGCATACACTCATCTACAGAAAAGCTAGGCAGCAGGGGGAACGTTGCATGACCTATAGACCGCAGCTACAGCTCTCATGCAATTTATCAAGGGTCCATGGGTCCATAATTATTATCTGGCTTGTACGACCTAGCCAGCGTGTCATTGTGCTTTTTATTACTGGCACTTTTTATAGTAAATGCGATGGTCACACGTGTATTAATTACATTTTTAGGATGATGTCTGACCATCACTTATTACACTCTCTTTATGTACTGCGACTTTATACCATATGGTTTGAGGAGCCTGATATTAGAATACTGCATGTTGTTGTTGCGGTCTGTAAAAAGAAATAACCTATATAGCTCATACCTACAGTCCTACACCCACCGTACCGTACCGTGCGTACACCCAGGCCCAGCTAGGCTCCCAGGCCCCAGCAGGAAACGCAACCCTTGGAAAGTTCCTACGTACTGCGCTTGCATTTCGATTTCTCTTTTTTTCATGCACGATTTTCGAATGAACCTATAGACTGACATTACTCCAACCTACAGTATGCACATATAGCTTACTTTACCTAGAAGTAGTTTAATTAATTTAATAATACCGCCCAGAGGCATTTTGATGCAACAAATATGAAAACGGTTTTATATAATTATATACAGTAAATACTTCGCAGATGCACTGACCAACATATGTTAATTTTTACATTAATTCCTAACATAACTGCGTATATAGTTGTACTATTTTTTTTTTATTGAAATGACTAATAAGGAAATACACTTGTAAATTATAGGCAAAATAATTAATTATTGAGCAACAAAAACTAATTTACTTGCGTCACAAACTTGCAAACACTTGCACATTAACATACAAACAGTGAAGATAGCTGTATATATCAATTAGATAGATAATTGCAATAGTTTCCCTCACCTACACCACACAATAATGATAATATTAATACTGCACGTAGATTGAAAACCATCACTACTGAATACACTCCTTTGAACAATAGATACGAAAAACAGATATTGAAAGGCAATCAAATACCCAATAAGTGAACTGGATTGGGTTTATATGGTGGAATATATAGAATCGGATAGTCTATTATAAAGTGAGTAAAGGTAGGTTTCGTCATCTATAGCGAGTGACGAGACCAGGCAACTGTACTGGGACCCTCTGCTTTGTTCTAGTCTCAGTCTAGAGCATCTCCATACAAGATTGTTTTTCTCTTGCTACCAAGTCCAGGAAGCCAGATCGACTATAATTTACATAGAGGTAGATTAATCCTTCAGCTACACTCTCTGCTATGTGGAAATGCTATAGAGGTGAAGGGAAGGCCATAATAAAGTAATCATTGTGAAGGAGTCGACACCATCACTAGTCCCTGTGTGTTGAAGACCCGAGTTGAGTTACCTCGGGATTTTCTGATTAAAGGTAGGTTTTTGGAGACCCACGAGACGCATATTTTACCTCAGACCATCAGTTAGTGTATGATTTTTGACTCTGAGGCACTTTTGTTCATGTTGACAGTCATACGTGGGAATTTAGCCGAGAATAAACTGTGGTGTCCAAGGTCACTTAGAGCAGCCGCCCCAAGCTCCTCTGCCTCTCCCCCATCCATCCTCTGCATACATATTATATTATTTTCTACACATCCTCCTTCCTCCTCACTCCATCTACCGTCTCATTATTATTTCTCTTCTTTTCCACACTTCCATTTTTGATACTTCAAGGGAATCAGAGGATTAGGAGTGGACCACGTATGGTGTTATTCATCAAGTACGGAAATTTGGTAAATGTATAGTTTTTGACATACATATTAAGATCACCCTGTAGCTTATTTCAGTTGTGAGGCGTTGGAGCTCCATTTGCATCAGTTATAAAGTAATCATGAACTATGCTACCGTACCATAGCCAACCTAACCTTACTGATTACAGAGGCCAATTAAAATTAAATAGTGATATATGATGTTACCACAAAGTTATCAAGGTGAAAAATGGGAATACATTAAGTATCAACCAGTATACAGTTAACAATTATTGTGAACACAAACCAATTTGCAAGATGAAAACCAGAGAATATCTTATCTTATTCTGTGAATTAAAATTTGCACAGATCTTGCGGCTAGAGAACCCATTATTGTACTCACTGCAACTCACCTACACTATGAATTAACAATGAAGAAAATTATACCACGTTCACTGCCTTCAGAATGGATTAATTAATTGATATTAGGCACTACAAACAGTCAGGTAATAGGGTGCCCACCTTCAGAATGTAAAGAGGGCCAGAGCCACAGTGGTATAATAACATACTGTATAATGAAGGAGTTGGCTGCTAGTGCTAAAACCTTGTACTGCTCTTACTCTTATCAGCAGATGGGAATAGTTATAATCTTCCAAGTTAATTATCCAAACCTCATAATAGTAAACCCTTACTGTACTGCTCCTGATTATAGCCACAGCCTTACTGTACTACCAAGTAATGTCCAAGATGCCCTGAGTGAACTATGACCACCACAGATGCAATACAAACACCAGTGTTAGACAAAATGGTTGCAGATTACCTTGAAGGGGTACAGTATTCTCTTATGGTCAAACTGAGGGTCTACTGATTCCTCCAAACTAGGCTACAAAACAAATCCTCAACTCACATATACAGTACAGTATATATATATAATAGAGTAGTCTGTTTCCTCGTATAGTTTGGAGAAATCAGTGATCTTGCAATTTGCCTTCAAGTGATACCTCCTATGATTAACTTGCCATTAATCAAGTGGTGCTCAGAAACAATCAGTGGAGGGACAAGAGGCAACCAGGATCATAGCTTGGGGATAATCTTGTCCTGATACAAGTGATTAGTTAAACAACAACAAAAAATAGAAAATACCCGTAGTTTACACATCCATGACCTCCTGATGATCAACAATCCAGAACTGATATCAGGATACCACACAGGAAAAATCAGTACCGGGTAGTGTAGGTTTACAGTTATTACTCTGCACACAAAATAGCCAGACCAATATCTGAGAGAGGTCACATTAATGGAGAAGTACAGTTGCTCACACATGAAGCTGGTATGACTCGTTACTTGTGAGGTGGCTACAAAAGAAAGGAAAGTGAAAAAAGATGTGGTTTGTTGAAAGGCAGACAGTAAAATATCATTACTGTCTGCTTGTCAACCTACTATAACTTTTGCTCACTTTCTTTTCTGTTGTAGGTATCTTAAAAGTAGCGAGGCATACCAGATTCATGTGTGGGCAACTGTACATTTCCATGTTTTATGTTTCAAACAACAATTTTGAGACCTATAAAGCATTTTAATTTTGGAGTTTGCATATATAATACATACTACGTATTTCATTATCTGATCTGAGATCGTTCTCTTTAATATAAGATTAACAAACTACTAAACATAAAGTTATCAACATTACAGCCTCCTTCCTAGGGACATGAATACCAAACCTTGCTTGTACTACCCATAAAAGTTATTCCAAAAACTTTATAATACTAATACTAATAATAATATAAAATGATTGAATTGTGAGTAATGAATAAAATATTGAAGTGCAGTATCATCTATAATTCTGAAAATATAGAGAGTGGTACATGGTAAGCATTGATGAAAAATATGGTTATCGATTATTTGATGCCGTTTTTAAATTTGCTATTGGATTGAGAGATGGCCAAGTGAGCTATGAGAAAGCTGGCTGTTGAATGGATTTTGAAAGGGGTTATGAAAATGTATGAAGGGGAAAGAAATTGCTTTTTGAGTTCAAAGTGAAATTCAATGCCTGTGTTTGGAGATTTTTCCTGTTGCAGGTACCGTACCATATTTTCTATCTATCTATCTATAGCTCTGACACCTCGTTCCCTACGGGAACTCCCCCAAGGGGTGACCATGGCAGAAAAGTCTCCAGTCTTCCCCCCCCAACGGGAACCGCCTTGACGTGGTGGGGGGCTTGTGTGTCTCTGAGACCTGGCGAGCTAGACTAGAGGGGGCTCCGACTCCTGCTCTTCCCTGATTTCGGGGAGAGAGGGTTTTCCATGCTAAGAAGGTTGCTAGTGAGAGACCAGACTAAATGGTTCCCATCTTTCAGTTCTTCAACTATCCCTCTTTTCTTTTTATTTCCTTCCTGCTTGCTGTCACACCTCTCTATCACCTTTTTTCTGGCGCTATAGGACCTCGATGTTGCGGCGCCTAATATCCATCAATCAATCTCCAGTCTTCCCTGTTCCAACACTCCCTCTTTACTCAGTCAAGCCCTCTCCACCCCCTCATGCTTCTCTCCTTCACATATATTTTATATATAGTTTATATATGAAATAAATTTAAATGATATGAATACATTTTTCTGTGAACACTTCTTGCTCCTTCATCATAATACTGTACTCAAGAGATACTACTTTCTGTTTGTCAGACAGTGAGGATGGTGTTGACACGACTTTCTCATTTTGGTGAGGTGTGTCCACTTAGTGACCATAGCTACAGTGACCCGGCTGCTGCACCGTCATCGTCATCAACACATCATCTCAACAAGCGTATCACAGTAAGTGAAAATTTATTTTTAGTTAACCTTTCTTCAAAGTTGGGCACTAAATCAATACTGTAATCTAGTGTCAGATAATATTAATTGTCTGTCCAATTATTATCTAACAACTGAATTTTTTTAGTAAATATCGGTGCTTACAGTACTGGTAGTACTGTACCTGCATTCATTTATATATTCATTCCAAGGTTCAAACAGTAATCAATAGAATTTAGTTAACTAGGAAAGGTTATTCCTGCCACTGAGGTGTGGGAATTTCAGCCACAATACACTGTACATCTACAGTGAATTACTCAAGGTTCATTTGATATTACTGTACAGTACACTAATGTAAAATCATATTTTTCTTTGTAACTCTTCTATTATTTTTACTAATAATTAATTAAGTTGTTTTACCTTGGGAGTAGAAGCTTGCAATGGCAACTGAAAAAATATGGTTGTAAATAGGAATTATATTGCCTTTCTACTCGTCCCCAAATGGTAATATTATAGTATGTTGATAGAGATATAATTAAGACTGAATCTTATTTTTTATGTAAAGCAGATGATAACCAGGTTTTGTTGAATAGTCTGTTGGGTGTAAATTTAAAGGGGTTATAAAGATTTTATTACTGTGGAAGGGTGTGGTATCTTTCCTGCCTTTTTTTTTTGTACCAGTATGTGTCAGCAATAATCATATTACAGTATTTTCTTTTGATGACATGTACACTATTGTACTTGCATTTTTTCAGCTAATTAGAGCTCATTGTTTTCCAGGTGAATGCAACATCAAAATCATCCTCCTCCTCCTGTGCTACCTCCAGCACCTCAACCACAAATTCCTCCCCATCTTTCTCAACGTCATCTTTACCCACACCCTCACCATCACCCCCACCTTCTGGAACACAGTCCTCCTCAGCATCATCATCATCACCCTCAACATATGGGTCTACCTCCCTCTGTACCATTGGCTCCAGCCGTCAAGATGTACGCAGATTAGAGTTACTTGACCTTCCCAATGAGATCTTTGAAAAGATATTTTCGTACCTGACCTACAAGAAGACTGGAGAGATAAGACTGGTGGGTGGAGCATATTTAATCATAATACCCTAAGCCTAATTTAGAACAGGTGGTCTGATTTTAATCAACACTTGTTATATTGCTGAGTAATGTTATTAATTGTATCTAAATGTCTGGTAATTCATCTCTAACTTTAACTGCAAGGGGAGAAGCAAATAACCTCATGGATCTATGGTTCTCCATTTGCAAATATAATAAATAGTAAGGTACAATCTTAATAGAATTTCATTCTGAAGTATGGCAAAACTTTTTAAGAGCTCATGTACTGTGTAGTAATTTTATGTTATTTACCCTCTCATGCCATTTGTTATGAGTAAACTATGCAAGCAAGAACATTATGGTGATTGGTGCTCAGGTATGTATAGCACATTTGTACTATACAAATCATACAATTACTGTACCTTTAATTAGAGTTTTATTTCACTTAAACTTAAATGTCTGTCATAGTTTGTCAAAGCAACTTAATAAATTGATCATTGTTTCAAACTACAATACTTTCTGTTTTGATATGCCTCACAAGACTTGCTATTTATGAATGTGGTTTTTGTTCTTTATTCCTGAAAGAAGATATGTTTCCACAGACGAGCAAGAGATTTGAACAGATTGGGTCCATCATCCTAAACACAGCCTTCCAGCGACTCCAGAACCAGATGCTTCAGAGGTTTCAGTGCATCAAGGGCCAAATGCCACGACGTGAGAGTGCAAGACGAAAACACCCACTGGCACGAGAGTCGGACATCTTTGAGACTCTTCATATGCGACTTACTTTACTTCAGATGTCTTTTGGCAAGCACATTGAACGGAAACATTGCTGCTTCTTTGCTGGAGATGTGAGTTATCTCCTATAAATTTTGTGATATATTTACCCCTATCGACACAATGATAATGGATTTTCCTCTGTAGCACATAGCAAGTGGAAACAAGTGCACTATAATAATCGGTAGAAGAGCATAAAATATGATATTCATGCTTGCCATGAATCAAATAGATGCCAAAAAAGCTTTGTAAATGATTATACATGTATTTCTTTTCTCAGATCCTGGATGAAGTTTACCGTATCCTCTCCCACATCAAAAAAGCCCCCAATCTTGGCCGGGCATACAAGGTGACAGATGAATTGTTTGATCTGTCCAGCATGGCCATGGAGTACTTCAAGGAGCATATTGAGCCTCGCCTCCCAGAGATTACATATTTTGGCTCTGACTTCCTTGATATAACTTCCAGATTTTCAGGTAGCTGTTTGAAGTTTTAACAGTTTTAACTGTATGGGATTGTTTTGAAAATGAGTGAATAAACAAATAATCACAACTAAATAATGAATTTGTAAAAGGTAGAACCATGAAATAAGGAAAATACAATAAAGTAATATAGCATGAACAATTAATTGACCATGATAATAACTGGAGGTTGCCAAAGGCCTTATGTTACTTCAAATAAAGATTGGATTTGGTAGGATGAGACTGTTTTCATACATCACTGGGACAGTTTCTGATCTTGAATGGTTGAAACAAATAATCCTTTTTGAGTTTTCAGTAATATTTTTTGATGAAACTAATGGCAATGTGGTGTGTGGGAACAGAAGGTTGTGGAGTACGGTCTCCCAGCGGCAGTGGTCGAGTGTCTGAGCCAGAGGACGAGCTGCCAGAACGTGATCCACTCCCACCCTCCAACATGGTACTGCGCAAGAGGATACGCAGAATCCGCCAAGGCATGAGGAGGTAAGTGAAGGAGGCAGATCATCATCTAATACAACCAACCTGTTGACTATATATTGTATGTGGGTGGTCCCATGACAAAGATGCCACCATGTTAGGACCGACTTAGTTAAAAAAAAAATGATGGAAATGGAATTACAAGGACTGTTAAAACCTTAAAATTGTATCGGCAAAAAACATTTACGGTAATAAAGGATCAAGTTGTCCATATTGCACTTACTCCTAAATATAGGTTGTTTGGTTTAAAGAACACAGCCTTCTTTGGACAGAATAACAGATATTCATATATGTTGTCAAGGCACTTTTCAAAATAGCACTGACAAGTTATTTTCTCATGTTCTATGGAGAAATAAGAGGGGAGGACAGTAATGAATTATTCCCTCCTCCATATTGTTATACTTAATTTCTGTTCATGGTTTTGAAAGTATGTGTGTGATATCACAATATGCTAATACAGTATGTTCATAAAAGAACTCCTTCCTATTATTTGCCAATATCTTATTTTCACAACTTGTGTGACAGGTACAATTCTCAACTGGTGGCTCTGAAGCGAGAACTAAAAGGCTGCAAGGGAAAAGTGGCAGACCAACACAAACAATTATTGGAATATTCTACCAGAATGGATGAGTATGATAAAAAATTTGAGGAGTCATCCCGCAAATTCAGCACTGTCCTACAGGTCAGACATATTTCTTCAGTCATTGGCCTACTAAGCCTTTGTCATTAATTCCTAATATTGTGGTGTTGTCAATTTATGCTATGACCAAATTATTTTTATTCTTGGCTTTAACACAATTTAATTATTAGACCAATTTCTTTGTTTAAATGAAATATGATTATTGATAATATCTCTGTGCTGTACTTTTTGTATATGAATATTCTTAAGAAAAAAAGCAGTTTCATTAATTTGTAAATTATGGTACAATACATGAATATTGTAACAATAATCAAATATATTTTCAGGAGTTGAACAAGTGTAAGACAGAGCTGCAGTACTGGCGTTCCAAGTCCCCAGCCCATCCTCTGTTATGTTACAGCTGTGGTCAGTCTGTAAGTGAGGGTATGGGGCAACAACTTCAGGCTGGTGTTCTTATGCAGGGTGGAGAAGAAGCAGTTGTGTATGTTCCTCTCTCTTCAGCTGCTGCAGTACCAGACAGTGTGGAGAAGAGTGGTCCAGGGGTAGTCCTGGCCAGGGATGAGAGCCAAGATAGATGGCAGGCTGTTGGAGGCTCTGTAAGAAACTTAGAGAGAGTGTTTGATATGGATCTCTCCAATAGGAGGTCATCAGAATCAACACAGAAGCCATCATCATCTTCCTCCCTGCCTTGTTCCTCCTTCCCAACACTATCTTGTTCTCAGGCTTCTGTTAGTCCCCACAATGTGTCTTATATGCAAGGCTGGTCAGCTTCCCGAGCTTCTGATGCCAGCAACCCAGGATGTGTGTCTCAGCCTGCTTCAGCGTCCCTCCCTCCACACTTAGCATCCCAGACTATGGCATCTTCGTATGTAGGATCAGCTCCTGGGAAACAGAACACCTCTTGCATGCTGCCAGCTTCTCCCACTCCTATCACACCTCGCCCCCTAGGCAATCCACAAGCCTTCTCGGCCTTCCATGCCTGTGGCAGTACTCAGGAAGTGGGTCAAGAATGTGCTGAGGATCTTTCAGTAACACGACACTACAAAGGCTGCCATGAGGAAGCAGTGGAAAACCATGGCAGCACCAAACGGTGTTACAGTGATGATGACAGTGACAATTGTGACATTACAGATGACACAGTTGGACGTAGGGTGAAGGAGAGGAAGAGGGTCAAAGTGGACACCCTTCAAACAGCATCAGCTTTGTCGCAATAAGTCGTTTTATTTAATGGTGACACCTGTGACAATACAGATGAAACAGTTGGACATACTGTGGAGGAGAGAAAGTAAAAGTGGACATTCTTTTGACAGTAAAAAAAAATATATATATATTTTATAGGGACAGTTGTGACATTACTAATGCCTCGGTTGAATGTAGGGTGCAGGAGAGAAAAGAGGGTAAAATCAGACATTCTTTATACAGCATCAGCACTATAACAATAATGTTTATGCAGTATATATACTTGCCCACACACGGTGTCCCTCATCATTAATGGGTTCAGTTTTGAAAGCATCTAGAAACGTCGAGAATCATCATCCGCTTTTTTCTGCAACACCAATCACACGGATTTCCATATATTAAGAAAACCTATATATTGCCTTTTAACATGAAATACCTAAATGAAGAGTCACAATAATTGATTGTACATTACTGTATTATTTCTTTTTATGCCAGGATGGTCTTAAAGACTGATGAGATTGATCAAAAATGTCATGTACACAATGTATTAAAAACACGATACCTAACAGGACAAGATCCACAAGTTATGCATTACTGACCTGCATATTTTCTATGAAATTTGCATTAGATATGAAATGGCATATACAGTACAGTACTGTGCTATTGTGAAATAATGTATAGCTTGTTTATGCTGTACTGCTGATGGGGATCGTGTTATAATTTTGTTAATGCAATTTTTTTTCTTGATCACAGTATTTTAGTGTACTTTGCACAGTCAGTCAGGGTATGCAACAAAAAAATGTAATGAAAGGAAAGTGTAGTGAAGGCTTGGAACTTCAGCATTCACATGAATGTTTGTAATGTAACTCACGAATGTTGAGGGACTAATATACAGTATATATACATATACATACAGTATATGTATAAATACATAAAGTATGTACTGTATATCTTTAATTATCCAAACCTACATTAATTGAAACACTGCAGTATACAAACTGGAAACGTTATCTGATTGTGTCGACTTTGGTTCGCATTGTGTATGGTGTGGCTTTGTATGGTGCAGGAAGCTATCTGAAAAAGGTATGTACCGTAACAAACTGTACCTATCTTGTGTTCATATAGTGTGGGGAAGCTATCAGAACAAGTTAAGTAACCTACTGATTTAGGTTTGGTTATTTTTCCATTCGTATCGCACTGCCAGAGTTCGGTCCGGTTATTGTAATTCTGTTGTAAAATTATCCATCTGCAATATCTTAATCCTTGCACTATATGAACACGCCTTTGGCTCAAGTGATTTAGATATACAATTAAAGATTTACTGTAAATGAATTGTGAAAACCTTTTTGGAAAACGATTGATCAAGTGGTCACATCTGCCAGTGTTTTATGGATTCCAAAGCTGGATCCTTTGTCATTGCTTATTTTGTGTTGTGCATAATTTTTATTGTTAGTATCAGTTATGACAGTGAAGGACATATTATGCAAGATAAAAAAAACTCCATTGAATATGATGTTTATCTTTATACAATGGTATACAGTATAAAGAAGATTGGTTCTGCTGCTTTGCTGACTTCAATTTGTATTACGGTACCTACAGATACCAATTACTGTACTGGTATGTTGTGAGTAAAACTTTTCTTTGTACTTCACATAATACTGGTATATAAGAAGTGACTTGAGTTGGGGAAAATATGAGTGATATGCTGAATTATTACAAAGGTTCTCACTATGTGCAAGAATTCAAGCCATCATATAGTTTCTCCCTAGCTGGTACCTCTTTTGTGAGTGACCACATTGGGAAGTGAGAGCCTTACTATGCCATTCTATAACAGAAGAATATTTTTTAGGAAAGTTACTCATTTTAGTGGAAGTTTAATGATTTAAGAGTGTTATTTGTATCCAGTTTGGTAGTGTATATATATATTTTTTATTTTGTGAAGTAGGTTTTTTTTTTATTACAAGTGATAGCACCAACCCTAACCAAATTTCTTTCATTGACTCTTCTGTACTAGTATAATAGGTTTCAATTTATGGAAATTGGTGTCAATATAATATACTTACTATGAATATGTTGTGATGTTAGAGAAAAGGGGCTTCCATTTATGCTTAATTGTGAAATGGTGGAACACCTTTAATTAAATTCTGGAGTATTCTCACATTGTAGCCATTCTGCCTTTATAGTTTTGCTAAAGATGTGCTGACATTTCCTGACAAACAGAAAATACAGTTGAATGCATTTGTTTGCCACTCTGATTTCTCAGATTGCAATCCAACATCTTCTGATTGACTAACCCCAGTATCACGCAGCTGACCTTGTTTCTTTAGTACATGGCAGTCCTCCTTCATAACTCACTTTGGTGAAAACCCTTATTCTCTTGTATGCATTTTGTCGCACACTTGTCTTTTGCCTCACATCCCCTTTTTCTGCTTAACTTTTCTCCGCTTATTTTCATGCTTGCTTTAGTGCCAAATAATCCCTCTGGGCTTGGTGCTAGTTCTCACTGTAATAATGATAAATTGTTTGCCTCTGCTATAGATTATTATAAAATCTTGCATTAAAAAAAAATATGTTCCTCCACATGTAGTACGACAAACTTTGTGAAATCCTGTTGTTTGTAAGAATAACTATGTTCATCCTAGAGCATGTGGTTGATTTCTTGGAGGTTATCATACATGAGTGTAAAAGAGAGCAACTGTTCACAATTTATCCTAAAAATTAAAGATTATGCATAATATTTACAGTAATATACCATTGATGTATGCATATTATTATATATGTCTCAGCCCCAAAGGACAAGGAAAAATATAGCCAACTGGATAAGGAAGTAAGGACCTGAGTGCCATGTTGAAAACAAGAGTATGCAGTTTGATTTTTATAACTATTTGCCCACCGCGGCTGCGCTGCGGGTGCTTTTGCCTGCGGCGCTGCTTGCTACGCTCGCAACAGAGCAAACTGTTATCAGCAAATGTGTGTATTGCTAACTTTGTAAATTTAAGAGGATATGTATTTTTATTATCGTATCATTATGTGACATGTCCACAAACACAAGAAAGTTAGTAAGCTAAGTGTACATTATTGGGATATACAGTATATTATTTTCACACATATTAGTATTTTGGGTAAATGAATTTTACATAGTGGTTAAATGGTTGCCCATAAATATAACGAGAACAGTACTGTGACTTATCATTGCATAGGTGTGGCTTTCGTTATAAGAATAGTTTACACTGTATTTGGGCTTTTAACATAAAGTGAACTCTGAAAATCACAGGCAATAGGAAAGTTGATGATATAAATGAGGTACACTTGGCAATGCTTTTGATGACTACTGCCTTGACCTTCATCAACTTCTGAGCACCCAAGAGTTAGGGCTAAGGTGTCTGTGAATTCATAGCCACCGATTCCTACAATTCACTGGTGAGATTTTACCCGTGAAGTGTTCAGCTTTTGGATTGTCATTATCTTTCTTAAGAGAAACATCTTTAATTGTTAATCAAATAATTTTGCCAGTGCTTGTGTGTATTTCAGTAAAGATGTCTGGATTATAAACTGGATAACCTCACACCTGCAGTCGTGTTAAAGACAACCTTTACAACCCGTAAGATAGCACCTATATATTATTACTAAGTTAATGGTAAACTTATAATTGTATAGAGAGTGAATTAATGAGTGTCTTCAAACTAGTTTTAACACATCAAAGAGTTTATGGTGCCTTTATGGAGCTTGAATAAATGTGTGGTAGGAGAGTGTTAACTTTATGAGGCTTGGCTCAGTCTTACCTCCACTCCCTCCTTCAGGAATTTAATGTTTTGGAATTATTAGTATGTAGGATGAAGCTTTATACTCGTACACAGATGAATTACAAATTTTAATGTTTTTTGTCTTCTTTTATTGCCATCTTGAGTTAAATATAGACCCCATGGAAAACATTTAATAAGATGACAAAATCAACCTTGGCTAGACCTCTTAAGAAACAAGACATTAATCCATACGAATAAATTATTAAAATAAGTT
Organism: Petrolisthes manimaculis; assembly: GCA_034508575.1. Taxonomy (NCBI): domain Eukaryota; kingdom Metazoa; phylum Arthropoda; class Malacostraca; order Decapoda; family Porcellanidae; genus Petrolisthes; species Petrolisthes manimaculis. Next base: position 163,462 of record JAWZYT010002952.1, on the reverse strand, counting down.
ATTTATATAACAAGTGTATGATAAAATTCAAGGATATACGATAGAAAAAAGGTGATAGAGTTGTTAGCTTAGGTTTACAGGAAATTTAAAGATTTTCTTTTTGTATGTTTTCAAGAATGTTGATTGCTTATAACAGCTCTGAAGGCTGATAGGATACCTGTGTCATACACTATACGTGTATATATTATGTATATTTATATGTATAAAGTATGAAAAACCATGTATTGTAGTCAAAGAAATGTTTTTTGAAGCCTAGTGTTTACAGTCATAATCTACCTGAATGTTTTCTTATTGTATGCCAAAAAGTAAGAACTCCTATTAATGTAGGAGATGACAATTTCTGGCAAACATTTACAGTACAAAGCTTTTCAATATAACCCCCCTAAGTCTTTCAAGAGTTACTTCTGTGTTAACAAAGAAAAGAACTTTTGGGAAGAGTAAACTACCTGTACTGCATAAGAGTGACTCCGAGAGAAGTTAGGCAAATGTAGAGCTGAAGACTTAAAAGAACACTATACAATTCATGTAAAAATATGATTAATGTGCATTATTTGCATGTCTCTTGCATTATTAACAATCCTTTATAATTATAACAGCCAGAAACACAGGCTGTTTCATTTCTTTCTTTCCCTTTAGATCAATTATTTGTAGCAGAATATCATATACCAGTTATGTAAAATCCTGGTTGTTCTAGTCCTTAAATTTTTTGTTTGCAAGATGTATGTTTTTAAATCCCTGAATATAGACATTGCAGTTAGTGATGCATTCAATAGTTTTACTCTGAAACACGTCAATATAGATTTGTTGTTATTTACAAATAATATATTGCTTGACTCAGAGCATTACTTGCTCCTGTAAATATTTGAGTGTCATAGATGGGTCCACTGAATAAGTTTGTTTACTAGATGCTGTGTGACAGAATGTATATTAACTTAGTGAGTGCGTGCCTGATCCAGCTGTATATTTAATCTCAGAATATATTGTAAATGATTTATGGAGTACAATCTTTTCAAGTACTGTAGAAAAATAGTATGTCCACTGGCTGCTGATGTCAAAGTGTAACTTGACTTCAGAATAATACTGTTAAAGACTGTATTATTTTCATTACCATACCTCTTTATAGTACTTACTTACAGGGGTACGTGATATAGGACCCTTATGGTTGACCACTAATTTTCATCTAACTTTTTATTCCCCCCAAATCTGTGAATACCAGTAGGATATCTGAAATGCCTGCAGATGGCTTCCCAAACGACACTTGTGGATAATGAACCAGCAAATTGAAGGAGTCTACTGCATGTCTATCATATTGAATTTACAACTGAAAAAGTTCATATAATAGTACATTTACAGAATGTTTTTTCATAATTGCTACATGTTTTCTCCAACTGCCTATGTTTCCTGGTCTAGAATAAAGTAACAAAACACACTTGAGTGTTCCTCCCTACTCTACCAGTGATGCTGAGTTCAGCACTGCAGGTCACCATCCAACATAGCCTACAGTACTTGCCGACAGCTGGCCCTTATATAGCTTCTTTATTTCCCTTGGCTGACCGTTCTCTCTGTAGATTTTCCCTCACACAAGATACCATATATTTCTTGTCCTTTTGGTACATTACATGTTTCTTGATATTTTGAACAACATTGTAATTTGACCCTCCCATATTCATACTCACCCCGAGTAAAAAAAATTCCTTGATGCTAGTTCTCATAAAAAATATGAATATATGTTGGCAACAAAATATTTACAGTATAATTATACCTTCCGACAATCATTGGGTGAAAAAACTTGTCAACGATAAATTTTTACAAGTTGCCACAACCGGGGCAAACTACCAGGACCTAACCAGCATACTTCAGCCTTAACCACAGCATCGAGATGTTACAGAATTAAAAAGACCTAACCTACCTAGAAGGGGCCATACTTCGTGACCTAACCTTGACATACTTCGTGACCTAACCTTGTTATCCTCCATTTGCAGAAGAAATGGTATATAGAAAAGTTGTTTGTAATACTGAAACATAAACACTGGTAACAGTAAAATTTTCGAAATCGAGTTGTGGCAACTTGTAAAAATATTCCAAATTATTGCTTATAACACTTTCGTTCGGCCACGCTTAGAGTATTGCGACACCGTCTGGGACCACACACTTATAATAATATCAATTAATTATTAGAGTACATACAAAATAAAACTGCAAGATGGGCCAGACGTGATTACAGACACACTACATCAGTCACTTTGCTTAAACAAGACCCATTGGCAACACGAAGACCTACACCGACAACATACTGTATATACAAAATCACAAATAAGTTAGTTGACATAAACAAAGACATCTACACCCTTACAAGCAAGGATAATATATATAGTCGATTATCCTTGCTTACAAGTATATGATCCACTAGAGTCAGCCACAACTTATTCTTACCCCGCAGCATCCATGAGTGGAGTCATCTCCCATTGTGTAGTTAATAGCCCCACTCTTGACATATTTAGAAATAGGATCACCAACCATAATAATAACCATTACCTCCCCAATCCTAATGCTCAACCCAAAGTCCCTGACCCAATCCACCCTCATCCTTATCCCCTTCCTAATCCTACACTGAATCCCCGCATATTATGCTGCCCACGATCGGCCCTCTACGGGACCTATAACTTGAACTATATAATATACTCGACTACTCGTAGTCTCGTACGGTAATAACAATGGTTGGTTTGTGAGGCAGCAGTTAGCCTCTTGCGATCATGCCGTCTTTATGAATATTAACTAGTAGGCTAAATGAAGGAACATATCGGAACTAATGTTCAACATTATAGATTAAATTTGTTAATACACGAGACCATAATTTTGACCTCACTGTTATGGCGCCTATTATCAATCAATCACACCCCTTAATTCAGTGATCTCTTGAAGTGTTCAAACCAATACCACCCAGCCACCAGTCCCACCACGGGTGCAATTAATAACAATAATTACTAATATCTCAATGTACCTGTAATCAGATGGTAGCGCGAAGAGGATCCACGAATGCAGAAGCAATCATTGGTGAATTATTTACCACCAAAAGAACTTGAAGTATGCACACTTCTCCCATAGCAGCTGTATGTCTATAATGGTATCCAGCAGACACCAGCACAAGATGGAGAACCAAGGATGACTACTTGACTCGGTGGGTCGGATCGGCCCGTCACCACGGAGTCAGAGATTCATTCATTTGGAGCCTTTTGAAGCTTCAGAAGTAAAGTATGCTAAGAATTGGAGTGCCCACTTCACAAGGTTTTAAAATAAATTATTCAGTATCGAACGCCATGGTCACAATGGCTACGGTAAATTATATTGACTAAGATATATTGGTATGTGAAGTCTGGGGTTCAATTCAATGAGCTGTAATGTGGTTCAATCCCCGGCCCGAAACCTCGAGGTGAATATAGTGGTGCTTATCAGCAAGATCAAGAGAGATCTTGCCAGTGTACGAGGCTTTATAATAAAACAGCTCACAGTAGTCTTTTTTCCTTCCTTCGTAATGTCATTCACCAATCAATACTATTCTTTTTGGTCAGTTACACCACCAATCAATCATTTTCACTATCCATCATCTTCATTACCCATTCCATCACACATCTTCACTACTGTTTACCTCAAACTATCCATCTAATCATACCTGGCATCCTAACACCAGGTTCATCTTTCCACTGGTATTGAACATATGAGAAGTCTAGACATTACAGAAGTCCCTCCACACATCTTCCCTTCAAGTCTAGAGAAACATTTTGGATGTGATCAACGAAAAGACAAATGTTGATGTGTCATTTTGTAAAATAACAAGCACTCCGTGGGTTCTTTTGCCTGAGGCGCTGCTCGCTACGCTCGCCCCCACCCCCCAATGAGATGTCACACCAGGTAGTGAAGAAGTACTACACGTGAAGATGCCACATTTTATCATGGAATGAACATGGAATTTTTTTTTTGAGATATTTTGAAAGTTTGGAAAGGTTGCAATTCTTAAGATACACAAGCACTGGGCTTCGCCCACCACGGCTGTGCCGTGGGTGCTTTTGCCAGCGGCGCTGCTCGCTACGCTCGCCCTCCCCCCCCCACTCACGGCTCGCTTCGCTCGCCCCTCCACCCCCAAATCAGATGTCACACCAGGTAATGAAGATGTCAAGTAGTGAAGTACTACACATGAAATGTAACAATTTATCATGGAATATTGTTTGAGATTTTTTGAAAGTTTGGAAAGGCCCCACCCCCCAGTCAGATGTCACACCGGGTAGTTTAGATGTTAATAATTATCTCTGCTAATTATAAAGGGCAATGTCTCTTCCACTTAATAGTGAAGATGTAACACATCATGCTGCCACACCGGATAGTGCAGATGAAACATTTTATCATGGAAACCAGGTAGTATAGATGTATGTATGGTGAGTGCCACATTTTATCACGGAATTGCATTTTTTGAGTTTTTTTGAAAGTTTGGAAAGGTTGCAATTTTTAAGATACATTGATGACAAGCACTGGGCTTCGCCCACCACGGCTGCGCCGTGGATGCTTTTGCCTGCGGCGCTGCTCGCTTCGCTCGCCCATACACCCACCCCCACCCCCCAATCAGATGTCACAACAGGTAGTGAAGATGTTAATAACTATCTCTGCTAAATATAAAGGGCAATGTCTCTTCTACTTAATAGTGAAGATGTTAACACCTATCATGCTGCCACACCGGATAGTGCAGATGAAACATTTTATCACGGAATGAACATGGGATATTTTTTGCGATTTTTTGAAAGTTTGGAAAGGTTGCAATTTTTAAGATACATTGATTGATTGATTACCTGCTTCCTTTCCATACATATTGACTACCAAACCTCCATTCATGCCTTCCACTTGACATCAACCCCTTCCTCTCATTGTTTCATCACCTTGGCAAAAATGCTACATTAAATATTACTGTACCTGTGATTAATGAAAAAATGACTTATGGCAATTTAAATGCAATGAATCCTGTGGCAGCAGAGCTCAAGAAAGAGAAGGAAGATGAAAACCACAGAATAATGTATATGGCATTTGCACTCATTGTATGCTGTCTCATCTTTAGCGTTTTCGGCCTCGTGGCTTGTATCTACAGCCTGAACTAGAATTGAGGTGCAGGTAGTCAAAGTGAGGGAGATCTTGGAAGACTGGGTGTGTGGTAAAGGTGGTGGTGGTGTGTCGATACTGAAATGTTACCTGAAAGTTGTGTAGAAGATTTTCCCCTGCTAATTCATCTTAACCCCTTAAATCTGGGCGACTTCTCTATTGCCTCCCACCACGGTCGGGCAAGTGAGCTACAAGCTCCCCCTGTGGCCGGGAAACTTTGCTAAAAATGCTCTAATTCATTTTATCCCTGCTCCTAAACTACAATGCATCATAGAAACTTAAATTTGGTTTGATACTCACAAACAATGAGACCAGTCCAGCTCTCTGCCACTCTTGGTTATGGAAGCAGGTGGTGATGAAGATTAGTCACTTTAAGGGTGAGAGCTAGGTGGTGGAAATCCCGCCGGCGCCGCCCAGACATACTAAGGCATGCGGGACATCCCGTCACCTGGACTTTATGAGTTAAAGACTTGTGACACCCATATTTTAGAAACCAGTGCTGGACAAAGACTAACTTGCAAGAATAATATTGGGGAGGGGGTTCTCTATTATCCTTCAATTCATCCATTGGGCATGGGAAAATATCTCTGTGCAAGTGCTAATTTGAAAAGTGGCTCAATGTCATATGCAGACAACCTTTCTGTCTATGGAAGACTGTGTGCTCATATGAAGACATATCTTGTTAGGGTTAACCTTCAGTCCCAAGAATTTTAACTGCGTAGCTCACAACATCCTGCATGTCAGCATTTCAGTACCTCGTATGTTGGATTGTGGAGGCCCTGCCCAAACAGAAATATGAACTGAGCAAGTGTGAAAATGTATTAGTGACATCTGATCTGAATCAGCAGTGAAGACTCATGGGTGTTGGCTTCTCCCAGACATCTGATCATCTTCACCAATCTATCCACCAGAGGGTAGCAAAGATGTTCAAAACTGGCTGCAGAGCTATCCTTCCAAAATTAAAGATAAACACTGCCTTAGCTCAGCTTTGTCAATCCAACATGAAATGTAAATTTTTTTAAAAATGTATGCTGGATGTTATAGGTCTGTGGGGGCTACAGTAAGGGTTCATGTGCTTTTCAGGTCAAGGTACTCTTTAATCAAGGGGAAGGCTTGAATGAATGAAGAGGGAGTGTTGAAACAGAGAAATAGACTTCTGCCATAGATACCTCCTTGGGGTCAATTCCCACAGGGAGAGGCCTCAGAGCTATATAAAGTATAGACAGACTACTTTACAAGACAAACAGTACGTAATGTGTTTTTTTATTGTATAAAAAAACAAAAACAACCATACCATAATTGATTTGTATTCCATTCAATATCTTAAAAAGTCACAGTTTTACTAATCCTCATCACTCTTTTGGTCCCATCCCTGTAGTGTTGGTTCTTGATAGAAGTCATCAGAAAATACATTCCACTTGTTTTTCTTGGCAGCAGGAAGTTGAATTTCTTCCACTTCCTGAAAGAAAGCAATTTAAATTTGTTTTTAATCTATTATCTTCCTAAAAGAAACACATGGAAAAACATATTATAACCTGTGGACGTACAGTGGACTCTCCAATAACGTGGTAGTTACGTTCCTGGAGACGTCGCGTTATTAAAAAACGCGTTATTTAAACTTAATTTCCCCATAGGAAACAATGGTAATAGTGGGGGTTGCGTTCCTGGACAATGCAAAAGTCTACCTTTTGGGGATTTTGTTACTCTAATGTATGAATAGTAGAGTCAAACTAAAGTATGTAGTTGGTGACTCAAACAACAAAAACCCACATTCTCGTTTTATTTATATTTGTAAAGTAACGGTACACTTTCCTTCACATTTAACACTCGTCACTCCAGTCTGCCTACTCACCCCGCTCTCCCTCCCCACCCCGCTCTCCCTCCCCACCCCTCTCTCCCTCCCCACCCCGCTCTCCCTTCTCCCTTCTCACTCTGTGTTTCCTCCACATCCCGCTCTCCTTCCTCACTCCGCTCTCCCTCCCTACCCCGCTCTCCCTCCTCACTCTGTGTTTCCTCCACATCCCGCTCTCCTTCCTCACTCCGCTCTCCCTCCACACCTCCTCGCTCTCCTTCCACACTCGTGTTACCTTCCTCTGACACCACATCTGTCTTCCTTTTAAAGAATTGATCAAGTCGTGTCTGTTTGGTCAGAAAGCGGGCCTGAGCAGCTCACCCTGCTTCCCGCCAAAAGTAGTGTGGGTAAGCGGGTGAGCGTGGCCGCGTTAAATCGAACAAATAATGTTATTTAATCATATCCCCCCTATATATTATACCGCGTTGAATCAAAAACGCGTTAATCAAAACCGCGTTATTGGAGAGTCCACTGTATATACTAAGCAATCTATCAGTACAGTACTCACCCTTTTTACTTTTACTTCAGCCTTTGTGACAGTTTTCTTTTTAACCTTTCTGCCTTCTCCCCTGAGCACCTCCATAAACGCCTCTTTTCCAGCTGATTCCAACACTTTCTCACGCCCCATTACACTTCGTGTCTCTGAAAGCTTCTTCTGAATCATGTTCCGGTGTTTCTCTATAGCACCGAAGAGTTGTACCACACCCCTGAAAAAAAATTACCTGGCATTAAATACAGACTCAAGTAACTGAATGGGAATAGCTGATAGGCCTAATCTTCCAAGTGTTATTATGTTTTGCTAGTATTTTGGGGGAGTGGATACATTAACCCAAGCACTTTTGCTGTGGTCCCTCACACAAGTGGAGTTCCCACATGGAAGTGGGGTAATAATTTCTGTAAAATCTAGTAAGCAGCTATCATAAAACTGTATAACTACTGTACAATATATATGCATAATTTGGCCAAACTTATGATACTTATTATTTCATACAGCTTAACTTACTGTGTGGCCAAGACCTTTAATTTTCGCTCCTTTTCATGATCCTCCTCAAGGTTTGGCTTCACCCGGAATCGTTTTTCCCATATTTTTTTCTGGAAAGAACAACTGTTTTAAAAAACACAATGTTTGTAAATATGAAGTAGGGTGAACAAGTTGGGCAAGGATGTACCGTAGTAAAAAAAATAAAGTACCTAGTAGATGTAGTGGAGAGAAGGTTTGCTCCTAATAAACACCTATTGATGGCTGTGGAAGGATAAAAGGAGCTGAGAGCAATAATTTACAACAAAGTTCCCAATTAATATATGCAAATTCTGATTAGATCAATATTAAAATTATAGCTAACTCAGGGAGCTTGGAATGATAGTGGTTTGCTTTTGGGGCAATATAAATAAAACATATTTGACACTTGTCAATATAAAAATGCAAATAGTGCAACTGTGGAGTACTGTAATGTTATTTGCAGCCATGCCTAGAGATGAGTAGCAATGCCAGAAGACTGAAAGAAAGCCATAACTGTCAGTGTACAAGGGTACGGTAAAGGGATTACTGTAGGTATGACATTAGCCTAAGCTTAAAAAATCTAAACACTTGTCAAGGCATAACTCACCATCATTATTTTGTCATGCAATCGAAAGGACTCCTCTTTCTCTTCTCTCTCAATTTTAATATGTGGTTCCTTCTTCACCATTCCAATACTGTCCACCACCTCAAAACTGTCTTCATCTGGTTCGTCTTTTATATCCCAGTCTTTCTTGGCCTTTGACAGTAAACTTTTTCTATCCTGGGAGGCCAGAATTTTTGCCATAACGTCTGCAAGGCCTGAGCTGCGCCTGTCAGTTTTTATGGCATCATCATTTTCTTCCTTACCATCATCACCATCATCAAAATTATCATCCATGTCTTCACTCTCTTCCTCCTCCTCATCATCATCATCATCATCTGTTTCCTCATCTGAGCTGTTTTCAGTAGGATTGGCATTTGCGGCAGACATATTTGGATCTTTACTGTCTCTCAATTTAGATTTGCTGACCAAAGACTGCTGTTCAGATTCACTAATATAATCTTCACTTTCCATTCCTTCCTTTAAATCAACTTCTGATTGGTTGAAGTTCAATGTTTCATCTTCATCCTCATCCTCATCTGTTTCTGTTTTGCTCCTGCTCTTCTCCTCCTCCTCCTCCTCTGAGATGTATTCTTCCTCCAACACTCTTGGTTTTTTAATCTGTGTTCCACTTGACACCACCATCTTCAATTTATCTGAATAGAAGAATTTGTACTCATTAGTATTTCAATTACTCATGGATATTAATTAAGCAGGGTAATTTTTAAGTTGAGCCACCGAAAAGGAAGATAAAAATAAAAATTTCCATTTCTTTCTATATATTATTCCCTTAGCTCCTTATTTTATGTTGAAACAAAAGAATGATGGTACACTTTGACCAGGTATAATCCCTGCTACCAACTTTGTCCAGGTTAGGTCCCAGAGGCCTTCTGAAGTCTGATTCCACACAGGTATGTTCGGTCAAGTCAGGCTAAATCTATAACATATTAAATTAAGGTACAGAAGTGGACCCTGCTTGAGCAATATTACCACATTAGGCTAGGTCCTGGAAATTTGCCCCAGTCACTTTATGATAGTTTACACTGGTTATACCCGGTAGTTTGTCCAGGTTAGGTCCCGGTAGTCTGCTGTGGTCTAGGTTAGGTTAGGTTAGGTTAGGTCAGGTAAGGCTAGTTTCCAAATTATGTTTGTAAACGGGGCATATCTCGAAAACGAGGCATTTCCGAGAGAAACACCATAGATGAAAAGTGTCTTAGAACGGTCCAAAATAGTGGATAATGACAGTAAAATATCTATTATACAGTAGGGTCCACTTCTGTAACTTTGCCACATATTAATATGAACTATTTAATGTGTTATGGTAATACCAGTAGTCGAGTGCTGGACCAGAATCAGGTTTGGACTGAAGGCTTGCAGATTGCAATGTTTTATACAGTAATGTTTTTTTAATGCATTTATTGTTCAAGGCCGTCGCATTTTAATGTTTGGGGAGATACGACCCCCCCCCCAATCTCCTTAAACACTTCATTTTCGCCATATTTGAACTAGATTCGACGGAAAAATACTACAGGGTATTAAATAGAATTAATATGACCTCACCTGACCTGACCTAACCGTATCAGGAGCGCGGGAAATTACGATTACGACCAAAAAATAGATAACGGTGACGGAATTGGAACTGTTATTGACATTGGCGCGAGCTTGGAACCAGTGTTGCCATGTCTTCTTGACAAAATTAGCTAACTTCAACATCAAAATTTCCCTTTATACCTCAATTATTCCCTGTTTACTCTTTAACATTGATGGTCTTTTAGGTATTACATCTTGTAGAAATTTCCCTGTTTACTCTTGAACTAGCTGTATATTATTTCCCCTTGTTTACTTCGAAATTACCTAAAACAGAAATTACCCTGCACCTGGCAACATTTACGCCCTATCTCATTTATCCAATTATCGTAATATCCCGTGCTCCTGATTCGGTTAGGTGAGGTCAGACTAATTCTATTTAATTTTCTGTAATGTTTTTCTGACGAATCTAGTTCAAATATGGCAAAAATGAAGTGTTTATGGAGATTGGGTTGGGGGGGGGGCGGGGGGAGCGCTGGGGGGTCGTATCTCCCGAAACATTAAAATGCGACGGCCTTGAACAATAAATGCATTAAAAAAACACTATAAAACATTGCAATCTGCATGCCTTCAGTCCAAACCTGATTATGGTCCATCACTCGACTATTACCTGTGTTATTTACCTATATTACACCTCAATCCAGCCTCTGGGGGGGGGGGGTCAATCATGACCAAAATTTAAAGACACTTTACTTCATTGAATATCCTTCTCTCAACCCCAACCCTACATAAAACAAAAAAATTCTGGGGTAAAGGAAGTGGAAACTCAAATTCATGTATAATTCATGAATAATTAACATTAGTTCATACTTACAATTATTTCAACTAACTCTGTAGATACATGTACTGATTTGTTGCTACTCTTGTATTGCAGCCACGTGTTATTATTTCAACAAACAGCTTTAACTATTGATTCGTTCAATTTTGTTGTTTTGTAACCATGTAATATTTGTTGTTATGTAATTTACTATTGGTTGTCTAAGAAAGTGAAAGATAGAAGACTTCCAGATCACAAAATTAATATAAACACCCTTCTATACACACACACACACACACACGTGAGTTATCCCAAACGTAAACAAAGAATAAAGATGACGACGATAAAGCTAACGGTAACACTGTCTCACATTTTCAACAGCACCTATTGATTGGCTGACCTTGCTATTTGTTTTAGCAAGATTTCCTATTTCACAATTTAGTGGTTTTACACTCGTTGGTACTCTGTAATACATTAGGCCTTGATTTTTTTAATTTATTCCATTTTTTGCTTGATATCAGTCATACCAATGTCCATGTCCAGAGGTGTATTGTGGTAATTAAGGCAATAACATTCAAGAGAATCCAGAAAATAGACAATTCTGTTGAATCACTGATAAAGCCTAGAATTATAAAATCTGATGTTCATAGCCTGGATGTATATCTTTATATTCAACATTAATCTTAAGACGTCATCTGGTCGTCCAACCGGAGGATTAGGGTACCAAGACCGTCTTGGGAGCGCTTGGTTTCAGTGGCGGCGGCGGCGGCGGCGGCGGGGGGCGGCAGCGGGGCGACGGCGGCGGCGGCGACGACGAAAAAAAATTAATAAATCAAATAAAAAAATAATAAATAAAAAATAATAATAAAAAAACTTAATTACAATAAAATTAATTAATAAAAATAATATTAAAAAAAATATATATTATTGAAAAAAAAAAAAATACTAATTATTAAAAAGCGGTGGCGACGGGGCGGCGGCGGCGGCGGCGGGACGGCGGCGGCGTCGACGAAAAAAAATTAATAAATCAAATAAAAAAAATAATACATAAAATAAATTAATACTAAAAAAAAAATTAATTAAAAAAAAAAAAAAAAAAAAAATACTAAAAAAAAATATATATTAAAAAAATAAATAAAAAAAACTAATTATTAAAAAGCGGCGGCGACGGCGACGACGTCGACGGCGAGGGGGCGGCGGCGGCGACGACGACGACGAAAAAAAAATAAAAATAAAAAAGAATAATAATCATAAGTTAATTATTACAAAAAAAAATATTGCTGTCTTAAGTTTCTGAGCTATGACCTTCAACATGGTCGTTAAGACTAATACTATTGTTGGAGGTTCTGTTATTTCTGTACCGTAGTTCATTTTACTTATTTATAATTCACATTTGGTGTTATATATAATATAATATGCCTTAAAAAAAAAAGCTATACCAATAGTGTTTAGTTATTCCGTACGTCGCCATTAACCGGAAAATTATCTTTCAGATACAAAGTATATACGTATCTCACTCTACAGCCATATTTTCGGAAGCGGATGGAGACATATTTTCTCCATAAATACCATCAGTTTCTGCACTACCTTACTTCTGTTTTTTCTTGGGGTAGATACGGAGTGTAGAATTCCAGCGCAATCACATATATATTCACTCAAATTACGCACCAATGACCGTGATAGTTACGAACAACACAGCCAGCAGCCATATTTGTTTTTGCCTATCACCTCCTGCGGGGCATTAAGGCAACACTATATATATTTGGTAAATTTACAGTAAACCTGGATTCAGTAAAACGTATATATTAGTATGTTTTACCACTAACTATGACCATTCTAAGACTATTTTCTTCAATGGTGTTTCTCTCGGAAATGCCCCGTTTTCGAGATATGCCCAGTTTTCATACCCCATACAAACTTGGGGGAGAGCCTGGGAATCCGGGGTTTTGGGTGGGAGAAAACTCGCTGTACACTATGGCGTTGCCTTTATAATATGTAATTGTCTTAAGTAAACACTTGAAACCGGAAATAAAAGCGAAATAACAAAGTTTTCGAGACCGATACAATAAAATACAATTATAGCCCAAACAGCAGCGTTACAACACGTGTTGGCTTGGGTTGGGCTAGATATTCAAATCAAATGGTTATTTTGGGAATTAGTATTACCTAACCTGACCTAACCTAACCTAACCTAGACCACGACAGACTACCGGGACCTAACCTGGGCTAACTACCGGGCCTAACCTGGGCATAAAACTGGTATAACAAATAGAAGTAGTTACCGGGTAAATATCCAGGAACGTAGATGGATACAGGACGCTCAAACACAGTATTCCCAAAACAAAATATAGCCAATACAGCCACAAATGGCGTGAATATTACAACATTTGCAACACTGATAGTGTTTTACCCCACCCAAAACCCCGTATTCCCAGGCTCTCCCCCAAGTTTGTATGGGGTATGAAAACGGGGGCATACCTCGAAAACGAGTCATTTCTAAGAGAAACAAAGTTAAGAAGTGTATTATAAAGGCAACGCCATAGTGTACAGCATGTTTTCTCCCACCCAAAACCCCGGATTCCCAGGCTCTCCCCCAAGTTTGTATGGGGTATGAAAACTGGGCATATCTCGAAAACGGGGCATTTCCGAGAGAAACACCATTGAAGAAAATAGTCTTAGAATGGTCCTAATTAGTGGTAAAACATACTAATATATACGTTTTACTGAACCCAGGTTTACTGTAAAAATACCATAATTTTTATAAATTTCATATTGTAATAATGGTTGCAGACAGTAGCAATTATAGTAGCAGTAGCTGTAGTAGTGGTGGCGGTGGTGATGGAGGTGGTAGTGATGGTATTAATTAAGTGGGTGGTGAAAGAATAATGAGACCAACGGCGCACTTGCACTAAATTCACGAACCAAGAAGAACTACAGATTGGAGAGCCATCTGGTGTTTTGGTCATGAAGCAATGTAGACGGAAACATGTGGTCCGAAACTGTTTCTATTTACTCGAGACTTGTGAGTAAGTCCACTGATCAACTCTTATACGTGAGCTATAATAGTGTGGCTCTTTGAAGGAAATTATTTATGTATGTTGAGTAAATTTTTGACATTAACACTCTGACATTATTCGAACAATAAGACGTTCGCTGTATAATTATATAACGTTAATATGTATGTGGCAGGTGTGTATGCATAGATGTACAGCATGTATGGGGAGAGTGTGTATGTATGTATATATATATATATGGATGTTATTTAATATAAACTCGCAATCCAAAATTTGTATCCAAGTCTTGTTGAAGTTTCGAATCATTTGACGTATATACTAGTGATCCAATTACACGTTTATCCTGTTTCATATTTGCTTGAGCTCGCATAATACACTCGATCAGGCTATTCGATCGAAGCAAGGCTGCTGGATGCATATTTGGTATTGCTAGTGTAAGTATTATGAGTAAAGGATCTGTTTTGTACCGTAGTTTGAAAGATTATAATTATGATTGTGGCCTATGTAAGCTGTGTGTAGGCCTATGTACTGTACGAGTATGTTTATACAGTATACATGTATGTATGTCCTGTTTCTCTCCCTCGACCACTTAATACACTGATAGCAGACCACAGCCCTATTAAGTCTATATATATCTAGTGATAAATATATGTAATAGTTGGTTTGAGTTCATATCAGAAGATGGATGGATGGAGCTCTTATTTCTTCCTTGTCATCCTGTTATTCATTATTCATCATTCCTTCCTTTCTTCCTTTTTATCCTAACTTTCTTCCTGCCATTTTTCTTATTATACTTATCTCTTCATCCCTGTCATCCTTCCTTCTTTCCTCCCTTTTCTAATTTACAATCCCTCCTACCATTTCTCCTCTCTTCCTTTCTTCGTATATTTCCCACTTCCTTCTCGTCGTTCACCAGTGTTGTTGCAGATTGTGTTTATCGTCACAATAATAACGACGCTCGCAGTATTTTGATTTTCTTCATCAGCCATAATATTGCCTCACTGTTTCACACATCACAACGGTAAGTGTAATGGTGCGAATTTGTAGTTTTTATTATCATCCCTCTGCGTGGGAAGCGGATGGGGACAGCTGGCCATTCTTTGATAATTTGTCTTGTGATTGGTCACCTCCAGTAAGCGCGTATAAGATAGTACTTTAATAATTTAATTAGTTTTCTCATATCTCATCACTTCTTTCTTTGTGATATTAATTGGTAGGTTTGTGTGGAGTGGCGGGCAAAATACCCTCCTCAGCCCAAGCATATGACACCATTGTAAGTAACCCATAATTTAAATACAACCATCAGATTCAACATATAAAATTTGGAAACTGTTTCAATTAGGAGTTTAATAAAACATCTGATAATCACTGATTACATTTGTACAAAATATAATTACTTGCAGCGCAGCATACAGACACACAGTATATTAATCAAACAATACTCATATTCTATCACTAAACTGCCTCAGTCCAAAGGTACAAAATTTCCCAGCATATTCCAACAAGTACTAATGAAATTGTAAAAATGAAAAGAAGTCAATACACAACCAGTTATATAGCTGCAATAATGGTAATGAATGTATATTTCTAGAACTCTGTTTCAAGACACTATATGATAATTCTTTGTCTTATGGCTATAATAAAGAAAGAAAAGCAACACCAAGCAGTACTGCACAATATTATGCAAATTTGGTACTCAGTAACAAGTGTGTCGAGATTCATGAAAATAAACTACTAGAAATATTGAATTGTCAAAACATGAAATAATGCAGACAATTATTATCGTCAATTAATGTGGAATTTATAAAATTACTATAATAGTTTTAAATATCTACAGATTTTCTAGATAGCCTCTATACTGATGTTACAGGAGTGCACTACTCCTGCCCACAAGGTTGTCATACAGTAATGAGTTTCATCAAGTGCAAGGTGATGACGAAACCACAGTACAGTACTGTACAGTATTAACATGGTGTCTCTTTACTATTTACAGATGAACTCAAATTCTATACAAAGAAATATAACTTTGCATGACATTACTGGCAGGATTCTATCATCAGCTCGAATGCCATCAAGGGCGTATACATTACCCAAATCAGGTTTTGGCTAATGAGCGTCAACAGCGTAAAACTTGAGTACCTGGTATTGTGCAAAAGGGTATTCAGTTGAGGGCAAATCTGGACAGCAGGGATGCTGATGATGTATTTATACATGGATGATATACAGATACATCAATGACACAATACAGTATCAGCCAATGACAGAGAAATCACAAGTCAATAGGACTGGTGACACTTTACTACTGTGTAAGATTTTTTTTTATTTTATCCTCTTGCTGTCAAGAATACTGTTATAAAATACTTTTTACCATTAGGTTAATACTTAAAACAACTACAATTCTCTAAAAGGATTAATTTAATTGCTATCAGATGCACATACTTGCAAAGCTGATTAGAACTTTCCATTTGACTGGAAATATTTTCAATTATATCAACATGGATTTTCTGGATTTGAGCATAATCTGTTCTGTAGGCTATACTTAGATTCTATGCAAGATGTACTACTCATCCATAATAGTCTAAGCCCTTTAAGGCATGCATGAGGAGAAATAGTTACAAATGGCAAGCATACCTAAATATTTACATTACAAATTTTTGGCATTCCAGCACTCCAAATTCCAGCTCATGGAGAAGGAGAAAGGTCTTAACATGAACAATACAATCAGTACTTTATTACTGTAATAGAGATCATAATGAGTCAAAAAAGCAGATCATACACTACTGTATATCAATACAATAATTCATAGTTATATGTGTAGAATACAGTACCACAGTAATTTTTATCATAAATAGTGATCATCAGTCAAAATATATTACTATACACTTTGATAGTGTTCATCATCACATTTTCACCACACCCTTTGGGGTAATTCTGTTGAAATTTTACTTTTTTTCCATTGTAACAACTCCAGTGTTTCCACTTTGAAATACAACACCACTTCACATACATGAACACAAGGCAGTACAGTACTTATGTATCACAAGTACATTAGACTAAGGATGACAAAGAACACACAAATCATGCTAACAGTAAAGTGAAGAAAAAGAGAAGTGTGGCAAAAAGATCACAGTTAAACATTGGCATTTTGATATAACCTCAGCACCTCATTTACACATAAATTTCATTTTCAGATTTCTTTCAAATCATTGTATTTGTACCTACCTGATCACAACCCTCAACACTTAGAATTAGGACGATTGTACAGAGAAAGAACTTCTCTTCTCATAATAACACATCAGCTTTATCCATTCTCTATCTTTGATAAGACTTGTACTGTTCATCTTTACCTAAGTCACTCCCTCTACCTCTTCTCAGTTCTTAGCTTTCCATTCCATAATCTAATATAATTTTCTATTCTGGTTCCTACTTTCCCTTTTCCTTACTTCCTCTACACTTGATTTTTTCTATCCCCTGTCCTCATAATTTTTATCACTCCTCTCCTCTTTACTCACCATTACTTAAGACTGCTCTTTCCCATACAATCCCACTTTGACAAATGTTAGTTACAGCCAACACTCAGTATTTCTTTCTCAAGATGCCGAAGAAACTCGGTAGATCATATTGATATTTTAGTATAATTTGTCCCTTCAAGACTGAGTTATCCACAAGTATATACATGATAGTTGTACTGCCAAGATAAGTGTTCAGTTACATAAAATACTTAATAATCTATACCACTCTCTGATTAACCTGGTAAAACAAGCAAAAAGGAGTGTCAACACAAAAATATACAGCATAGATTTATGGAATGAAGTGCTAGCAGAGTGTAATATGAGAAAAAGATCACATATGCCTCTAAGATTAATTAATAATTCTATACAATTCTATCCTTGATTGTGACACATGGACATTCCCAAATTAGGAATAATAAACATCAACCTGTTATGCTAAGGGAAGCAATGGTTTTAGTGTATAGCAAACAAAATATGAACAATCAAGTAACACTATAGCTGCCTTTAACCCCTTAGTTACAATGATATTTAACTTTATAATAATTTTAACTTCATAATATCAGAGGACTGCATCACGACTCTCCCACCTTTGAAATGCTTTATATCTCATCCCTGTCACTTTTTAATTCCTTACAATATAAATGAAAAATTAAGCTAACAAACACGACCAGGATTTTTGGTGTGGATATTTTTTAGTGGGTTAAAATGCTAAATACTGATAATATAATATAAAACCTGTTAAATAATATATGTATGTACAAGCTAAAATGTACAAAGTTTATATGGCTAAAGTTTAACATTCACTTCCACACTTAACCTCACATCTGCAGTGTGTACAGTGAGAGACAAAACTCGTGTCATCCTCCTGTTTGATAATTACTTCCATACAACGTTCCACACCGAACAGGCCACAACTACACACCAAAATCCAATGGTTTGTTTATTTACCAGATATATTCACCACGATTATTGTCTTTCATTGTACATATCTGAAGTCTTATGAGAAGTATGTATGTTTGTTCAGCATTCAACATTTTCAAAGAAAACTGTGAGTTACATTTCCAACTTTGTATCTATGTTAGTCTACATACATTATGCATGCATATAACTTTTCTTGTGTCCAAGTCTTCCTCTTTAGAGCATTATAATTATTGTATATAAAGGTTCATGCCTCATTTTTGTCATTTAATTTTTTAAGTATGGTACCGTTTACCTAACTGTTCGTGTACACCTCTATCTTCAAGTTTGATGTGTATCTTCCTCTATGTGTTCCACCTTTGTCTTTATGTTATATATACATTTCCATATTCTTCTTGACCTGGGGTCCAGTGGTGCCATGTTGTACTGCCCAGTCAGCATCTGGTGCTGTGTCAGCTCCATCAGCTTCATGGGTGCGGTAGTCACCCTTGTGACGCGCAAGATATCGTCCGATCAGGAATCCCATGCACAACAATGCAAGAAATATTATTCCAAGGACTCCTATAGAAAGGAATGAAAAAGGATATTAGTAATGCCAGTTATTCATAAGGGGGTGATTAATTTAGGTATAGTTTATAATGGTTGTGGGGTATAAATTGCGGAAGTGAGTTCGTATATTAGAAACTGAAACAGTGAAACAGTATAACTCGTTGGGTAGCATAACAAGTGAGTGAGGGAGTGAGTCACTGTGAGTGACGTCAGAGGTAGGCCTAGTGACGGCTGGTGTTCTTTGTCTGCCGGCGAGTCAGAAGGGCAGTCAGAGGGTAGAGGTGATAGACAGGAGTGCTCACCACATGGAGTTACAATGAAGATAAGTGGACAGCGAGTTCTGATACAGAGAACTAAATGAAGACCTGGCCAGGCAGATGATGTGATGATCGAGTCCACTGATAGTGAATTAAGACTTAACAATATAAGCAGAAGAGAAACAGTAAACTGGTAAATAGAAAAACAGATTAACTTACACATAGCACAACTTCATAAAATGTTTTTCCATTTTTATTTTAACTTTCGTAGGTTACTTTCAGCAAGATATGTAGGATCATCTTCCTTAATAGGGTATGCTTAAGAAAACCTAGGATAGGCCTAAGCCTAAAGGCGCGGTCACACGAGCCTTTATTTCGTCAATTTTATTATTCACCATCAATTTTAACTGTCTGGTCATACGAGCTAATCGAGATTTGAGCGTATTTCTTCAATTCGGTGGTTGGTTTTGTGGTACAGCACAATACAAGTATTTATTTTTCTGAATATATATCATATAAAATATTAATTCTAATAATTAATATGTTCTGGCGTAACTTACTTACACCAAGTGACGAGAGTACACGAATAGGTGGCAGGCAACTGGCTGTCTTTTGATGTCTCTTCGGAGTTTGAATTTATTATAAGGCTTTTTATAATTACTAGGATTGAGAAAATACTAGCAAGATTAAATTAGATTAATCACTTTTTATTTATAACACGAGTTAGTCTACAGAGTCACAATATGTAGCTTGCACGGGTTTAAGCTAGGCTAGGAAGCTAACTTTAAGGAGAGATAACACGCTAGGATAACCTGTGATCGGATCGGTTATCTGTAGCCAACTGAGAGCTATGGGAGCGCAACTAGGTCGCGTCCGTTGTGTATCGTATGATCTGTGTCGTCACTTTATGCTAGCGTGTTACAGGTTCCCACAGTCAGTGAGTCCTGTTCTCTTCCCGTTCAAGCTTAGGCTAGCAGTATTAGAGCATCATGTGACGGTGTAAGTCTGAGTGTCTAAATGACTCATGTAAGTGAGTATTAAGTAAGTTATTATAAGTAGCCCTCCAATGAAGGTGAAACCGTAACAAATACATTTGGTTCCTAGGGGGTTTTGTTACTGCGTCAACGATCGGACAAACTGGTGTTTCGAGTTGGTAACAAAACAGTGTAAGGTTCATTTACACAAGCCATAAACCGAAAGTCATGGAAAATGAACCTCACACTGTCTCGTTACCAACCCCCACACACCAGTTTGTCCGATCGTTCAGCATATATTTAACACTATCTTCGCCTTCCTGTCAGCCAAGGGGGATGCGAAACTTTGGTTCGCGACTGTACCTTACACTGGTCTAATCAGTCATTGCTCCCAATTTTGAGGCTGCATATAAACTGTTATTGTTGACAACATGTGGATGAGTTGTGCATAAAAGATACCTTTTCCATCTCTCGTACATATCAACATCAAGCATCAAGCAATAAGCTACTTTAGCTAGAAGACTCACCCCCAAGTATCGCAGAATTGTCTGAGTAGAGCTCCATGAGGACTTCTTCTGAGACTTCTGGTGGTGGACGTGTTTCTGCTTCCTCTTCAGGGTAGCGGATGGGCTCAATTCCACAATAATCCTCGAAAATGGTGGAGGCTGAAAAGGAGTGGAAGGTTAGAACCCATCTGTGGCTGCAATAAACAAAGCATTTTTGCATTTTATTCCATTCCACGGTACTATGCAAACTCCAACACATTGCACAAGCAACTTTGTATGGTTTCCACACTGTATCTTCACTGACATTCACACAAAGACTGTCTGGTTTATAAGTTAGTCACCCTACCTCACACATACACACACCTTAAGACACATCAGAAAGAGTAACAAGAAGCCAGACAAGTGCAGCTTTACCAGGTTACCATGTACAGAGCAGCACACCAAAATATCAATCCAGTATAATATTTGACTTAGAATTGGGAAACTGAGTGGTGGGATAATATCTCTTATCTCCTTCCCACTGTAAAAAGTCATGTGAACAAAATGACTGACTTAACTTGATTATAACTTCTCCATAACCAAGTGGGAACAGACTGCAAATATGACACATGTATATAACTAGCTTATGACTTGCATCCTGAGGTTCTACTGTACATAATACATATAAAATAGAGTACAATAATGAAGAATTTAAACAACCAAGAAATCAGGAGAATCAAGGTGCAATTGTTAAGTACATGGTAGGGCTTCATACTTACAAGACACTTTCCAAGATTCTATGAGAAAACTAAAGTGGTCAGGTCTTATTTTACTGTTTTCTATGCACCAATGGAATCAAAATATGTGACTCAGCATATATTAAAATACTGGTAGCTTCAGTACTGGGAGGATTACATTTGTACCAATATCAAGGATGATGGAAGTATTGGCCATTTATATAAGAACCAACTTAGGTGATGTTTATCTTCCATGAAAACAAATTTTCCACAATGCAATTACTCACTCGATTCAGCAATGATATTTGACTGACGATCCTGCTGGAAATAGAACTTGAGGGGATAGATATCATCAAATTCAACTCTAGAAATGCAACCCACAAAGCCCTCAGTCATGGACTCATTCTTCCCGATGTAGACATATTGGATGTTGTTGAATTGAGCATCTGCAGATCCTTTCACATCAAATGTCCAAGAGATAGGCTCATAGTTGTCTACCTGTGGATATAGCATAGTTATTTTGTGTCTTGTTTTCATATATACTATATATATATATATACACTGAGTAAAGTAGTCTTACTAGCTAAAGATATATAATATTGGTTAATTGAGAACCTACTACCAATACTGTACAAACATTCCTGTAACATACTAAAACCACTTAGTCTTCTCTTATGTACAGACCTGCATAGTGAGCTTCTTGCCGGAGTCAGACCGGTAGAGCTTCACATCATGGTTTTGGCCCTCATGGAAGGTCCGTTTCCCATACACCTTCTCATGACGCTCAAACCCAAAGTCAAATGTGACCTTCAAGTGACCTGGAACAAAGAAAGATAATATGTATTGGCATCTCAATAGAAATAGGACATGATTTTGAAGTTCTTTCAAAATCCAAACACAGTTGTATTCACATTACATGAACTAATTACATTATTCAGTAATAGTGTATGAAAGATTACTTTTATTTCTTTACAATGACAAATATAAAACAATTTACTGTAAACTAAATCACACCAATGGCATGACACTCCAAACCACCCTAGAACCAGAGTACAGGAGAAGTCAGGCTCATGAAAAAAAGCTAGAATACAATAACAGAATGTCCAGTGAATGAGCCACATAGATTGAGTATAATGTAACAGACTCAGTAATACCATATCCTGTAAACCAATGCTGAAGATTAGCTCAGATTACATATTTGAGATAAATGTGTGAGACTGACCAGAATTAGAGATAGCGAGAGTGAGGTATTCCCCAGTTATGTTGGAGTAAAGAGCCACGAGGAAGCCACGAGGGTTGGTTGTGGTGAATCCCACACGAATCCTCTCAGCGATGGTTGACTTGTAGGTTCCAGGGATTTGATATTTTACCATCGTGTCAGTCAACATCTTGATGCCAATTTCTAAAATGAAAACACATGTTTCATAATCTAGTTAACTCTTTCTAGCAGCCCTATTTTTTTAAGCACAAGTAAAATATATTATTTGCCCTTCTCCCATCTAGAAACTCCTCAGGAAGTCATGATAAAATTTGAAAAAATACAACAACTCCTTTAGTGCCTCATCATGAGACTGGCCACAGAAAAATCCATAACAGATTTTAATGCCAGAGTTATTATATCCTCCTTTCACCCATCCACTCCTGTATGCCACACTTACCATCAGCACAAATGGGTCCCTTGAAGGCAGTCCATCGACAATCACACTCATAGTTAGAATATCCCTCGTAGCAAGTACCATTGTTGAGACATGGACTGGAGCTGCACTTGCCAACACACCCTGGAGTCACCCCATACATTCCCCTTTCTGCCCTGCCCCTCAGATCTTGCAGCTCCCCATTGAGAATTACCGCTCGGATGCAACCCACAAATCCATCCAGGTATTCCACTGTAGCTCCTGGGGGTGGAACACAAGGCAAGCAGTATAGTGAAAGCATAATGGTTATATGTTATTATCATTATTATTAGCCCAGTTCATATTGTCCGGAATAACTTTAGTGAGCCATTAATCCTTATCAGAAAACAGGAAAAGTTAAGGGTAATTTTTATACAGTATGTATGCATAGTAAATAAAGGAGAGCCTGTACTAAGTTGACACCAATCATCATCACTTGCCAGTATTTTATTTTATTTTTTTGGAAAAAAGCTCTTCTTAATTTTCCATCTGTGCTATACATAAAATATACACAATATGAAAAGCCATTTCTACCATTCTATTTTATTTATTAAAAAAAATACTGTTAATTGAGGCTTTTCCTTACATGGTATTTATTTCTACAATTCAATCACCATCTCCTCCTCCATTCGTAGCTGTTAGCCATTTGTCTATATCAGTTAATCTCAGACACTCTTTCAGAACCCAGCATGAGTAAGATAGGGTATCATACTAACCTACAATGAAGTCACTCTCTAGATGTATAGCTCTGACTGGTCCAGGTGGTTCCTTCATCACAGACTTTCTTCCACCATCAATCACCATGCGTGCTTCCTTGCGGTTGCGCTCCACCAATACAGAGTGCCATTCGTTATCGTTGAGCATGTAAGCCGTCTCTACACTCACACTCATTGGTCCTGCCCCAGCCTGGTACTGGAACTGTAACTGCATTCCACCTGTAGAAAGATACCAGTCATCAGCAAACACACACTAACACATACTGATCAAAGTTAATGAAAAAAATTCTGTTAATGGTGATTTAATGGTTCCTGAAAAGAACACAGCAACTTTTGTTGTATCATAGCAATAGTAATACCAATACCTTATTTAGTTCAGGAACTCAATTTAAACAAAAGGTTATCGAAGCCTCCCTGTCTCTGCCATATATATATTCATCTATCTATCTATAGCTCTGATGCCTCGTTCCCTCCCGGAACTCCCTCCAAGGGGGTGGCCACAGCAGAAGTGTCTCCAGTTTTCCCTGTTCCAACACTCCCTCCTTACTTGTTCAAACCCTCCTCTTCTCCGTACGTTTCTCTCCTTCACATGCTCTTCCACTCTGTTTTGCCATCTAACTGGCGGTCTGCCTCTCACACCACGTCCCACAACTTCACTTCCATACACCTTCTTTGCAAACTCCTCACCTTGCATTCTCTCTACATGTCCAAACCATCTCAATGTATTACACTTCACTCTCTCAACCACTCCACACTCAATACCAATTGCCTTCTCACTCATTCCACATCTCTCGTACACACTCTCATTACTTTCTCCATCCCACCTAGACACCCCACATGCTCCTCTCAAGTAGCTCATTTCCACCGCACCTATCCTAGACTGATGAGCCTTACTCCATGTCCATGTCTCTGATGCATATGTCAGTGTTGGCAGGATTATACTGTTCCTCAGTCCCCTCTTCACCTCCATACTCACACTTCTACCCTTCATATATTCATAAATACATATATCTGTATTATATATGCCAGAAAGAAATTTATATTAATTATGTTCATTTTTGGCCTTGTAAAACTTACATGTACTTAGGTGCTGTATGTAGGAATATGCTAAAACCCCAATAACATTTTAATCATTATCATTAGTATCATCAAAACCTCATTTCCCATTTACCAAGGGGTGGGCAACTCCTGAGTGGAAAAAGCTTATTGAATATATGAAGGGGGGAGGGGGGCTGTATTGTAGCCCTATAATGAGATGCTCCTGAAAAAAACCTGAGAGTGAATTTGTAATTCATGATAAAAATGTAACTAACACTTGTACAATGCAGTGGGAAAGTCAGTAATTTTAAACTCACCAACAATAGAAATTTTAATATAGTCAGTGGTTCCCCTGGCATGAATGAGGCAGCCATCACGTGTGGTTGTCTTGAACTGGAAGAAAATGTCCCCAGAATGACCCATGTCGAAGCGTGGCAAGCTGATGGTTGCATCAGCAATGCGGAAAGTTACGACATTGTCAAACACGTCTGTTGAAATTGAAAAGTTTTAGTGAAAATCAGAAAATAATAATCACTGGATAAAACAGATGACTATAACTTTATAATAATAAAGAGTTTCCCACAAGGATGCTGTACTTTATACAGAGGGATGCTGAAAAATTGCAATACAGTATTACAGACAAAAAATAAAATCAGTACAAATGTCACTACTCACTGTCGCCTTCACAGATAAGTGGTCCAAGGGTATAGCGAGCTTTCTTGCCATCCAGTGGTGTCCCAGTGTCACCAATACGTAACTGACGTACAGGTAAGTGCTCTTTCACACTCAGTTCACCACTGTCAAAGAGCCATGACTCCAGGCCTAATAGGGAAGATTAAATCTTTATATATCATACCTGAGTACTGTTCTAATTTCAGCTCTTTTCAGAACTTATAAAAGAAGAATGTAACAAAGAAGTAAGGTTGCAATAATAACTGTACTATAGTGTACTGTGACTGTATTTCTCACTATCACTGGCAGTTCAGTTACACACAAGGAATAATAGGTGGTGTATGAGACAAATTATTGAGAATATCTAGGTTGAATGCAATAAGTAAAGGCTTACAAAAGACAGCGGAGGATGAAGACCCTTAAAGCCGAAGGAGGAAGAGTGTGAAAACTGAAATGATGGAGGGTAAAAAATACACACAAACTTCCTGGCTCACCTGCATCACAATTACACCATTTGTCAGTAACACATGTGCCCATGAGACCACATTCACACTTGCGGGAGCCTGGCAATGACCCTCCCCAATAGTCCATGGGTTGGTTGTTCCTCGACACCCACCAAGTGTATGGCTGTAATAAAGGTCATATTATAGTGACATATACAAGTATTATCAACCTTTCCACATATTGATACCTCTCTTTCCCTTTTAAAGTACCCCATAATGGCATTGTCCAAAGCAAAAGTCACATTGAATGAGGTTTCTTAATGAAGGAATTGCTGGTTTAATACAAAAGGAACAATGCACTCATTCCCTATAGTAGATTTGTGTACTTAAATGATGTGTAGCTGAGATAAACCTATTATCTCAAGAGGTAACTTGGAGGGCTACTGCATCCTTTAAACTATGTTACGAAACAGATCCCTTATTAGTAACATTGAGGTAATTTGTTTCCTGGAATGGTTTGGAGGGAATTGTATTCCAATTTACCTAAAAGAGGTTTTCCCCTTAACATATGTGTGGAAAGCTATGTAGTTAAGGTGTGTAATGCTATGCTTTAAAATTATGGTGCATAATTTTAACATGCTGACATTGCACACCAATGTTTGATTACATTTCAAGGATAAATTTACAAACCTGGAATTCCTGATCCTCAGTCGATGGAGAGTTGAAGAGCTTGGCCTTTAAACATTCAAAATGAATACGTTGGTGGCACTTAGTTGACCGGTTGACAAAAATTTCAATTTGCTCCATCCCTGCATCATATATAATGTTCTGCACATAAGAACCTCGGCGATCAAACCCATCAACAGTGGTGAGTTTCTCATGTTTGTGGCTCAGTGTTGTGAGGACTTTACCATCATCTGATGAAAAGTGGAGGGGTGAATGAATCATTTTGTCTGTCTTTAGGGTTAGGTTAGTACACCCTGCAGGGCTATTCATACTTTTTCATTTGCACAATAAACTAAATGATTACTTAACTTGTGTCATATCATGAGAAAGAGATCACTTTAGATGTAAACCAGCTTGATGGAGTTATTATTAATATAAAGCTGAGTCAGTGTGAACCAGAGACAGTATTATCATACCTTTCTTTCAACACTACTAAACATTAATAAAATATTCTATTATCAACTCACTATGGAAGTCACAGGTGACTGGGAATGGCACAAGAGGTCCGGATCCGTCAACATCAATGAAAATCTCGGCCCTTCTAATTCCTTTGTTCTGGAGTTTGTATGCCGCACATGATATTGGGTTTAGTGCTGCCAGGAAGATGGGTCATTATGGAAAAAATACAAACTATTATTGAACATCCAAAACTAAAACATACAGTTTTTGCAGAAAACTAATAAGCATAATGTACTAAAATACATCAGGAGGATAAGTGGAAACTTTAAAACCAAATCTGAAGAATGTCATGACAAAATTCACAAATATGGAAGACAACAGTTAGAGTAGGTAACTCACGAGAATGACAGACAGCTCCAGTGTAGCCAGTACCCTCACAGTCACAGAAGAATTCTTGTGAGTTTTGTTTACATCTACCACGATGCTCACAGGGGTTGGGATTGCACCGGTCCATGATTTGACATGCTGCCTGTACAATGCCTGCACGGTCACTGATCTCCTGCAGGAGTAACCACAACATGAATTAGGCAGGTACTTTAAAAAGATTTAAAAATAATGTATTGTAGGTAACTCATATCAACTAAAAGATTGCTACCATAACAATCATAATCTCTGACTACTACACTGAATTTATCTATACAGCATTGTTATTCCAGGGTGAAAGCCATTTGTCTAGGAATAGGTTACATACATGCATGGTAGTGGTGTCAGAATTTAACACCTCAGTGTACTTTCATACATTACATGATTAAGGAACTTACAGTTTAACAATTTGTGGGATTTCAGAGAATACAAGGAATGACTTTATAGATCATTGACTTCACTAGCAAGTATAGCTAAGCCTTTCACTGTGATATAAACTATAAAGCAAAAGCTGAGAGCTATGAAGCAATCACAGTAGAGTACACACTTCACATAAAGCTCAGAAGTTTTTCATTGGCTTAAGGTTTTTATCAGTTTTTATCCTTACTGTAATAATAATCCAGTTTCTGGTCCTTATACACACTGATTATTTAACTTTTCATCATGATATTCCTGTTACTTACATCATCCTTAGGTTTCTGCTTGAAGCCCACTACAGATATTCTCCTCATGCAGCCCAAGAACCCTTCTGACCCATACACACCACCTGTACAAAAGAGAACAAGTCTGTGATACCATACTCTAAATACAATTCACATACTGTATATCTTAATCTTAATCTCATTCTGCCCCACTATGCAATGTAGAGGGATGATGCTCTATTCTCCCCATTAATGCAATTTTAGTTAAAAAATTTAACCTTCGTCAAGGAAAAATTTGTATAATAGATTTAAAAGGCTTGAATTTACTCACTGGAATATGTATACATGAATCTCCCACCCAACAGTGGTGTAAAAAAAAAATATATATATATACAATAATTACCTCCAACTAGGAAGTATTTGCCAGAGATGATGGAGATAATGCGGACAGTCTTCATGGGAACATCGTCGACAGTGAGCACCATGCTGTTCTGAGCAATAGTAAACATGACTTTGTGCCACCGCCCATCATTGTAAGAGATGTCAAAGTTATCCAGTATCACCTTCCCTGGTGTGTCCTCTGCGCTCACCTCCACCTTCACTTTACCTTCGTCTAGAAACAGCTATTAGGGAAAAAAGTTTAAGTTTCTAATTAGTATCAAATATGTCTATAAAATTGCAGAAAGATTCAGATAAAAATATGTGTTGGAATATTGCTATTACACAGGACAATAATACTGCCAGTTTACTGTGCTTAACTTTCTTAATCTTTGTCCCTCATGATCCATCTCAAACTCCTTTACCACAACTCGTTTCATCCATATGTCAATAATAGCTAAGAAGACTTTTCATTGCTGATCAAGCAATTTCCTAACACAAGATATCCCTTAAAGTTATGATTCGATCAAGATCTCACCTTAAAGTAACCATTAGTAGAAAACTTGTGATAGATGAGCACACCCATGTCCTCATAAGTGCGAAACTCTAGAGAAACATTGGTGGAGCGTTGATCCTCAAAAGCTGGATAACGGAGATGAGCCTCACGGTTCAGGAACGTCAGGGTCAGATCAGCAGAGTCTCCAAACTGTGAGCCGTAAACACAGTAGAATATTATTAATTCATTCATATGGAATGACACCTTGTTCCTTCACCTAAACTCACCTTAATGACTGGCCAATGTAAAACAGTAACAACTGGTCAGTCTCAGCTGGAAAGATTTTACTGTGGGTCTGCCTATCCAATCCAAAGGGGCTTTTCACTCCTTACCTCAAAAAGAATCCCCAACAGTAATGATTCTGTACAATGCCCTGGAACATTGCATGACTCACTCTTTAGCAATGCCTGCAAAATGCATGACCTTTCTACAAACAATATTTTGTCAGCTATGTCTGTTAGTATAAAGCATAAACCTTTTCAAATATACATGTACTATTTCCCATCCTTCTGATAATGTTCCTGCCAAACTGATTCCAATTAATCAGAAAAAGTTCTCAAATAATGGTACATTAAAAAATGTTCAGTGTTTTCTCAAATTTACCAGAAAATCCCAACCTTGGTAACACACTTACAGGACAGGTAGGGGATGTGTTGATCTTGGTGTATTTAGGTCGTCTATAATACTCAGAATAGTAGTCATCAGCATCCCTCATCTCGGGTATTATAGCAGTGCTATTAATGAAAAAATTCTCCATGCATCCAGTGAAGTTGACACGGGACTTCATGCCCACCTGCATGTTGGGAACTCCTCCAATGTATAACTGTAATGGTAAATCAGAGTTACAAACAGGAAGAAAAGTCCAGATAGTAAGTGTAAACAAGATGCTAAAAAAGGTCTATGATTTTACATGTTCTCCACTTACATAAGCACACACACATATATCATGTATTTATCTCTTATCATCATTTTAACTACAGATTGGATGGACACCACCACAAGGAGAAAAATTATCTTCACCATCCATACCTTCTGATTCAGATCCATTCTCTTAAAGTCACCGAGGATGATGGAATCAATGCGGACTCGGTCAACAAGGAAGGTGATGTTGCGCTGCTCTCGTCGAATTTCCACATCATGCCAAGCATTGTCATCCAACAGGGAACCCACAGACAACGAGGTCATCAACTTTGACCCTGTTGGTGCAGTTAACCAATCAAAGGTCGGTGGCTACTTGATTCTATTATATGCCTATTTACAGGTAAAGGGCTAGGGGTGGAAAAATGACATCAGAAATATCAGTGAAAGGCACAAAAGTCTAGTGAAATGGGTCACACTCATATTCACTGATCCTTTTTAACCCCACAAAATTCTCAGCTCCCTATACATGACATGTAGGAGTCAGAGAGATATACTTGAAGGAGTGTACTGTATGTTGGGGCCAGAAACTCAGTACCATGGACAGCAGCTGGGGATCCTAGTCTAGGGTACCATGAGTTCTAAAGAAACTCCTGGACATATTATTTCTGCAGCTGAGGTATTTATATATAACAGACATTAATCTCTGATATTATTTGGTATGACTATCACCCAAGTGGGGAGGACGAAACAATTACCTATTTTTAACATTATGAACCATATTAGTATAATGACAGTCATCACCAACTAACCAAGGTTAACGTTGAGCACCATTCTGTTCTGTACCAACTGGAGGGAAAGGTAGTCACCCTGGGTACCACGGGAGTAAATCATCATGGCATCCGGGTGAGTGGTGCGGAAACGGAGACGGACGTGATCTCTTAGTGACCTTATGGGTACATGGGTGTAGTCCATCACCACCATTGAGTTGCCCTTGAAACTGATTGACTCGGGATCTGTGGGAAGAATTGATACATTATTTGTCTGCATAAGGAAATAATGTAGAAATTTAAAGTTCACCCTTCAGAATGGAAGCTCTCTGATGAAGTGCAAGGTATCTTAAACATGATAAACAAATATCATTACACACACCTATGCTATAAATGTTTGATATGGTACTCACTGTACTTGCAGCCATACAGTTCTAGCCTCATGGATATACGGTCGCGCCATCTGGTTGGCTTGATGCGAATATAACGGGCAATAATGGGGGTGTCGAATAGGTTTGTCACTACAGAGTTGCCATCTCGGTTGCCTCGAAAAGCCTGGTAAGATGTAATATAGTATTAACTTACATATCAATACTACAATGCACTAGAATTTTATCTCTATTGCATTCTAAGAGGTAAAATAATTATATAAAATACTCTTAATCAAGAGATATAACTTGAACTTAATCCTGGCATACTGTATTACATTACCTCTGAACCAGTATTTACCATTCCAACACCTGTTATCAATGAAGACATGATACAGTAGTGTATAAAGAGGAGGTTGGACAAGATTCTTGTTATTGTCAATAGAGTACATTGTTAATACTGTACATTGACAATATAGTACTAAAGTCAAATATCTAAAGAAACAATACCAAGTTCTGGTATTTTCTGGTGTATTTTAGTATTTATAATATAAACTATTTATCTAGATTATCTACAAATTGCTAATGGTAACCATATAAGCTTGTGAGAGAAGCACCAATACTTAAAATTATGGCAAATAAAACACAGATGCTTGAAGCCTTGTATAAAGTCACTGACTTTATGCAGACTAGCAAAATCATTGCAGTACATTGGAATTATCAAGCAAGTTACATGCACAAAAAAATATTATATGTATGCAATTTAGCATGCAAACACAAACACTGTGGCTGACTGTAAGATAGTTATCTTACAGTCAGCCACAATTATTTGATGATGATGATCAATCTCAAATACTATACAGTACATCCTTATTAACTGGCTCATTCATAATTATACATATAGGACTGGCAACATTATTCCTGATGGAAATACAATATTTTGCATTCTTTGGGGTTTCTCTTATTGGAACAGGATCCAGCTATTCAGAAATGTATATAAAGTATTTGCAACCTGATCATAACACCACACGTACAAGCAACTTGGTGGGCATCATAAAAATCAGAGCAAATTTGAAACAAAATATTATCAGTTCAGTAGAGTAACCTTAAAAATAAAACAAACTCCACAAAATATACCTTTAACTGGTGGTGAATAGTACACTCCACATCACACAACACACTATTTTACAGGTCAAACGGTGGTAAACTTTACAACACACCACCAGCACTCTGCATACAACATCCAACATAACTAATGCAATGTATCTATATATAATTCTACTTGAGTACAGTATAGTAAAGCTATAAACTAACCATATAGATACAGTATACTAATTCTAATATAAAGTCTAATAACATACAAGTTAAATAAAAGGTCACATACCATACATGTAACATGGAACAGTTTTCTACATAAGTTTCTAGTAAAATCAATATTACAAATAAAATTGGGATGAAGATTCATATATATAGTAGTAAGTAATTCAAGCTGAAATAAAATAAAAATGTAAAAAAACAAATGCATTCATATCTGTAAAATAAAAATAATAAAGGAATCAAACACCACAAGGAAATGACCCAGACACATCTATAGTCTACAGTACAATAATAAGTACAGTAACTACTGGCATAAATTTGGACTTGTGAGATACCTGAAGTCTCAATTACAGGACAACACAAAACACCAAGCAGTCAATGCATTATTTTATGTGTAAAATCTCCTTGTAGTTCTTTAACCTCTTAAGATTGTAATTTCAAAACTGCTCATCCCCCAGCCGCACATCAGGGTTTTACAGAGCTTGAATTTACACCTCCCAGTTTCCACATGTGTGGCTAACCAAAGTTACAAACACAATGGCTATTTTTCATAGATGTAGTTCAATGGAGCCTCTTGAAAATTAATGGGCAATGGCAGAAAAAATTTATCGTATCGAAAGCACTACATAGTCCTTTAGAGGTCAAAATTCTATGCTGAATGCCCACAATATATAAGTTGTAATCAGAATCTTACAGCTGTCTGTAAAATTCCCTACCCCTTGCCATCTTAACACCTGAGTAAAATGAGAACCCTTTAAACATAGACAACAATACTGCATAATTTTTCCTAGTGCCAACAAGCATAAATAATTTAATGTATCATATGTAATATGTGAAGTATCCATGCCTGAGGATTTTACTGTATACAGTATATAATCTACAGGCATGCATACTTTTTTCTTCAAGTATACAAAATGTATAAAGTTGGCAGCTCTTGAAGGGCAGA
This sequence comes from Petrolisthes manimaculis, assembly GCA_034508575.1. NCBI lineage: Eukaryota > Metazoa > Arthropoda > Malacostraca > Decapoda > Porcellanidae > Petrolisthes > Petrolisthes manimaculis. The sequence goes on along the minus strand of JAWZYT010002952.1, from coordinate 130,153 downwards.
CAGGACATAATATATGCAGGCAACTATTCAAGCATTACAAATAAAAGAAATCAATCAAAGTATAAAACCAACAAGCAAAATAAATCAGTCAGCTGCACTTAAGGTGACTGATCCTTCTCGAGTTTCTTCTTAAGTAATATCTTCATTGTCCCTAACACTGGCTAAATATTTTTCCTGACATAGTTCTCCATTTAGTGCTTTCTTCTAATTATGATAGTGATTGCTGGATGTCCCTTCTCTTTTACTCATCTAATTTATTTATCCTTCTCTTAATCTTTACACATCTCCCGATTATTTACGTAACTCTTCCCAATATTTTAACTTTTATATTAAGACTATCACCAAACAAATATTTATTTAAGCACTATTAATATCTTCTAGAACCCTCTAACTACAGTACTCCTAAACTCTTGTATCATTTCCAACTGCCTCGGTCATGTCTCTTAACCTCTCAATCACAATTCTTACTCCTTAAACAACTCTCAACTTTCCTTTCCCATTTCCTAATCCCCTAAACATCACATTTAATTAATATTCACTTTCTAATCTCTCAATATTTTTCCTAACATTTTAACCACTTTTCTAACCCCTCTGACATTTCCTTTAACCTGTCTATGCCATTCCCTGCTAACCCTGCAAAAGCAAACAATGCTTTCTTGAACCCTCCCTCATCTACCTTAGCTTCTCCGTCTGGCCCCGTGAACATCCTCCACACATCCCCATCGTCCGAGTATTGAACCATAAACTCGGTCACGTAGTCCCGAGTGTTCTGTCTGCCTTGTACGTCGACGCGGGTCACTGTCATCCTGTCCCCCAGTGATGCGGTCAGGTGCTGGTAGTAGTTGTTCTTTGACGCTGACCATGCTAAGTCTCCTGGGTTGGTTGATTGGTACGCGCCAGGGGAGGAGGAGCGGGTTGGTATAGAGAGAACAGGCAAGTGAAGGATATATGAGACTAGGATATGTTAGTCTGATAGCTCATATGGAAGGGTTAGTAGCAAAATTCCCCAAATTCCTGGTACAGTACATTAATGGGTGGTATGGTCAGTACAGTACATAAAATTAGTACAGTAGCTTCTCCCTCCAATCTGTTGATGTTGGATGGTAACATGATGAATTAGAAGGTTCCATCTTATATTCACTGTGTATAAAGGAGCTGTGAGGCTGGAGATGGATATATTGCTCTCAATCTGCATAACTAAACCGGATATAAACCAACCCTCAACTGCCAGAAAAAAAAGGTACAATACACAATACTTTTTACACACTATGTAATATAGAAATATTAATATCATGAGAAATGTGATACACAGTACACTGCTCCAATTATTTACTGGAAAAGTTTGCATTACAATACACACCAGTAATCAAATCACTTAAGATAAAACACTGACTGGAGCCTATTCAGCTACAGCCAACACCTTGAGGGAAGTTCCTAAATGAAGCATGGCATCACTGCTACTTGTTGACAATAAAGTTTTTCAACTCCACTTCATTACTGATTTTCAACTCACCAAAGACATTATACAGTTTCTATTCTTCAGTAATTATATTAAGTAAAATATAAATTCATTAAAAATTCAACTACACCATATTTTTTTCTAACTGGAAAACGAAAAAAATATTAGATTTGCACGTACCTTAATTTCCACGATCAAATAACCATAAGTAACTTGTTCACCAGCACTGTGATATAAACATCTAGTATTGTACAGCAATCGGGCAAACAGCAGCTTTCATAATTACTAACAAGAGCATCTACAATGTGTGAAGAAGGAACTACAGTACAACAGACTACTAACAGTTGTGCAAATATCTATGAATTTTTACATGCATAGTTAACATCCATGAATGCTTCTCCCACTACCTAGAAACAATAAAACAAACTCATATATAGTTCTCCACCTCTATTATATATATATATATATATGCTGGGTACAGTATATATTTGAGGATATTGCCAGAAAAAGGTATAGTAGTAAGCATTACTTCGAGACACTACAAGGTGTCAGGTTTGTTTCCAGATATTGTACTGATAGAAACATAGCAAATGAAGGAACTTAGGTTATAGTTTGGGGTAAAAATGGATGATGGTAGAGTTCATTAATATACCGCTGACCAGTTGTCTACATACTGTATATGAAAGATTGAAAGTACTGTACCAGTTAACTCTTGCATTAAGGAGTTTCTCTACTCCAATCAAAGGTGAGTGAAATGTCAGATGTCAGACATGCTACTGCATCATCATGTGAAGTGAACACCACATTACCAGCATTAACAATTAAGATTAAAGTAAATCCTCCACCACTATTATCCCATACAGTAATGTGACTACACAAACTAAGATATACCTCCACCAATAATTGACTCACCAAACTCATCCACAACTCTATTTGTGACACAAACTAAAGTAATCCCTTCACCAGTACTGTACTATCTGATAACTCACCCAAACGCTTCCATCAAAGCCAAGGACGACAGAATAGAGTGTACCATCACGGCCATACTCTAGGGTGTACGCCGTAACATATTCTAGTGAGTCCTCTCGACCTTGGGTGGCAATGGCAGTAACATTCATGGTCTCCTTGAGGTCCACCTCCAGGTACTGGAGGTAGTCAGCATTCCTGGCTGTCCAGGCTGTCGTTTCTGTTAATGGAGGCGACCGGTGCTCAAAATCTAACACATGCTCACACCTTGACCACACTTCACAACATAATGCTGGGATTCTCTTACTTTGGAAACATTACTCTAATATAAAAACAAACATTTATGAACAGGGTCAAATTGGACATCATACTACTGTAGACTGAATTATATTGTAATGTAGATCACTGCAGTACTTCTACAACCTTCATTATAGGTCTGGAGCTCTATTCCAGATGAATTCAGCAAATAAATAAGCCATAAACCGACTTTCAGTATGTCCCAGCACTACTGTATATGAAGATGCATGTTTATTCTGTATTAGGTCAAAAAAGCCACATGAGGTTAACTAATATCACAAGTCCTGACTTCCAGGCAGGATAGCCAACATAGCTTACACAGTGCAACATTCCAAACAGGTACATTATTACAAATATTAATGGAGAAAGACTTCCAAACTGGAAAATATAATGTACTATACACAGAACAGAATAATTTAACAATGGTATTACTACTGTGAGGATGTGTCAAGCACACATGCATTATAAAAATTCATTAAGTTTGTGCATAGAATAACAACAAGATAAGGCAATGTACAATGCATCTTCAAATTCATAAAATCAAAACATGATGGTGGTTACAAGACTATGTACCACATCATGTGTTTGTAATTTTTCAGACTAATAGTCTAAAAAATGTATATTAATTTCTCAACTTCACATATTTTATATATCTGAAGTCTACAATGGACAGCCATATTATTTTATGAAGCTGATAAAGACTTCAGGAAAAGGAAACAAATCATTACTAGTCTATCTTTTCATGCAGCAGACTTATCATTACAGGTATTTAAGATTAAGAGAAAACAGTTTTGCACTCACTTTGTTCCTGTCCTGATCTAAAACAGGAATTAGCAAAGCCAAACATGCACTCTTTACAATTCTGTACTTACTTACCTTTCTCTTTGTGTCATTACTGAATACCCAGCCATCTTATGTATGTTACATTAGCACATGTTTTTTCTCCTGGTAAAGTATTATGCAGTAAATCGCAAATATTTTCAAAGTTTTTAATCCCAAAATGCACTACAGTATGCCAAAGACTTTACCACAGAGTTTAATCAGATTGATTTATTCCTAGTATAATGACCCAAGACTATAAAGTGTACAGACTTCAATCATTCCACTCACTACTTTAAAAGCTCTTAGTCTTTCCTCTCTCTTCAGGAGTTGTAAGTGCTAAATGGTGAGGAAGGTAAAATGATATCCTCACTTCACAAGTCAGAGGAGGATGGCATTGCTGACTATACCATGTGGAAGTTGTTGATGTTAGATATTACCTAAAGAACATCACACTCTTGAAAATTTTATACATACACTGTTATACCGTACAAAATTTAATATTTGCTAGAAACAAAAACTTCATATGTGATCCTAACAGCCAGCCACCACCCAATTCTTCTAACTACAGCAACATACACTATTCTACTGGTTAACAAAACTTAAAATATGGTGACCAGGAGAGACTGTGGTAATCTGTGCCATTCTTCAAGTGCTGTTGGAAGGACAGAGAGTGAGCCAGCAGTGTCATAGATGCCAACACCCAAGAAGGTAGCATAACACGATTCCCCAAGAGTGATTGGAGGAGAACACACAAGATACTCCACTGGAAGGTGAGACTACTGTACTTTTAAAATACAAACACTGAAAACTTTCAAACATTATGCATCTCCCTTACATACAAACTCTAATCTAATACATGTACAGTACTGTTATAAAAATAATTATATATTAGCAAAGATTTATGTGTCTTAAAAGATTTTTGTGCCTTGCAGTACATATTCTCACCAACCAATGCAATTCACCATTAAAGTACTTCCCATAGCCATCTTACTGGGTGCAACAATACCAAGTAGAAGCCAGCTTCTTCACCTGTGTTTTAAAATCCTACCACCAACCGGCAATTAGTTATGAGTTATATAAACCCAACAAAGGTCATTCAGACAAATATATATTTTATTACTACTGAATACCATAATAATTTTATTCTTAAAACTATGAGTGTACACCAAACCAATATACCAAAGAAAAGTTGCAACATTGCTGATTTATTTAATGTCCCCCCAAACATCATTATTCACATAATCAGGTGACTTTAATATTAGAGTACATGTAATATGAGGCAAAATTCTCACCCACTACCACAGCAAGAGGGAATTCAGTGAATGAGAAACCAGTGAGGAATATCTACCTGTATTTACCTACAGAGATAACTTTTATACAACTACAACATAATACAAGAAAATATCCTTATTATATCCTGCTCTGATATAATGTACAGCACATGAAAATCTGGAAAATCCACTCACCTCAAGAATTTGGATATCCTAATACCAAACTTTATTCTAGCAATGTCATATGGGGTAATACTTGAATCAGTCAGAACAATTCCTACTGTATGTGCATACTGTATGTAACCAATGCTCTGTGTATGAATTCCTGAGGTTGCCTGTACATTCCAGTTAAATTTAACCCATGTATTTTTAACTACATTTTGTTTCACCAAGGAGTCTCTTCTTTGTTTATAAACTCCTCAGCTGCAGCTTCATCTGGTTTGGTCATCTGGTCTCCACTAGCTATCAGGTCATCAAAACTCATCTGTATAAATCTTAGAGCACCAGCTGTACTTGTATTGTTCTGTGGAGAGTCAAACTGACGTGCAACAGCCACTGAATGTGATGGATCCAGCAGTGTCTCTTCAAACTGCCACCGATTATCAAGTATGCCATCAATCTTAACCTGGGTGTCCAGTGTGATAATTTTTGTGGAGAGTTCCTGTGTGGTAAGTTGGAAGGACACTCTCTGCAGCTCAAACCCAATGCCAAACCCCAAGGCCTTCACCACTCCTTCTTTTAGGCACCAGTGACGGTAGAAGGATGCAAGTTGAGTGGACTCTGTTGGAAAGCTGTAAATATGACTCCACTCCTCTGAGGTGAACTGCCGCCTCATGGTGTGGAAAAATTCAGGGATATTCTTTCCTCCACTATATTCCAACTCCATCACATCAACACCTATTTTACTCCCCCCACAGTTTGCTGCCAAGACTGCCCAGCTGCCTTGATGAGACACATTAAAATCTACATCTGGATTCTCTGGCAGGGAATTAACTAAGAATGGACGACCTTTGTCAGTCCTTCCAAACTTGATGTCAGACCATGGAAGGCCTAACACCTCTGAGGCAAATTTCCTAAGCATGAGCCTCCCAGCGATGGAACTCTTTGCATCCTTCCTGAAGACAAACTTGGAGATGCGTTCCTTCTCCTCTGGCTGGATTAGAGATAGTGCCGTCATCCAGTCACCTTTGTTAGGTGCCCAAAGACGGGTGTTGAATGCCCACCTGATGCTTTCCATCCTCTAACTCAAGATCACACCAGTCACAAGATATCACTACACCAACACTACAATTCTTCAGCAAATATTCTTACAGTTCTGTATAAAGTACTGTATGCTGGTTTTTATCATCAATCAATAAAAAATATTTCAGTGGCATGAATAACTAGCATAATGATAATGTAGCAATTATTCAGATGCCTAATGAGTCCTAAATCACAGCGTATGTAATACTCTGAGATTTTCAATGAGGGGTTTTGGTAACGAAAAAAGAGTTTATTATCAGGACAATGTACTTTTCACAGGATCTTTTTGATGTTTAAAGTTCTGGTCTTGCTTGCCTCAACACAGGATGCCACCCAACTTCTTCACAACAAACCTATAAAAATAAAGAGTTTAAATTACCACATTAATTGTGGCTTTGTAATTTTTTTACTGGTATAAGGCAACTGAGTTATTGGATGGCATCCTTGCAGAAATACAGTACAATCCTACCAACTAGATATCCTGGCATTCAGGTTTATCATATGTATCAAGAGTCTCAGGACTACTGTATGTCCAAAATGTATATACATACCATATATAATATTACAGATCCATTAGGCTATTAGAAAAGTTACAGGTCATACTCTGGCTCTTGGTATCAATGGAATAAAGCAGAAGGGACAAACGTTACAACAAGTTTCGAAAGGTAAGGTACCGTAATACCAGTCTCGCCCATATGAATTAGTGTACCATCCTCAGTCTCTACACAACATATACAATCACCCAATAAAATAGTGAACTTAAATTGGTTTACAGTATATTGGTTTGGTGACACAATAAAAAATGAAGAGATCGTGCTTTCCTACAGTGGTCCTGAAAATGGTAATATAAGGTAAAGTCAATATGCAACACCTGCAAAGGAAACAGATGACAAACAACCTACACCAAATGATGTGTCTAATTATGAGGAAAGATTTGTGTTGGTAATTCTGGAGCAACTGAATCCTCCAAACCATTCCAAGCAACAGAACACCATTATATTTGCTCTTCTGGTCCTGTTTCCTGGCATATTTTGGAGGAATCAAAGCACTCCAACATACCAATAAACTTTAGTATTATATACCACCTTAAATTAATCCTTAAACTACAAAGAGACCGACTAAGGCTTCCGAGTGCACATTCAGCAAATTTTCAAATCATAAGTTCTAAGTATCAATGCTTTCATATATAGAAAACATACACACACATAATGGAACTTCTATTAACTTGTTAAGGGAAGATTGGAGTCTTGGAGGTGAATGGGAAGGTCTATAATTCCTCCAAACTATTGCCACAAAACAGATTCCCTCTTGGTAACAATGAGAGTGTTTGTTTTCTGTCATAGATGGGAGGAATTAGTAGCCTACCAATTCACCAACAAAAACATTTCCCCTTATATAACTCCCCATGTTGTTATGATATGGAGGAATACGTTTGTGATTAAGTTATACTTGTGTTATATTTCCTACTCACCATATAGCCTGGCTTTATCAGCTTCCCTAGTGACCAATTCAGAGGAGGCTGTCAGCGAGGCATCATCGAGGAGGGGATATTCACAATAGTCTGAAAATAAGTTAACATTAACAATACTGGTACCAATTTATTCTAACATTAAAACAAGAAATAATAGAAATTAATTATCCAAAACACAATAAGTTAATATTATTAATCCCTACCAATTTATAGTAACATCAAAACAAGAAATGGTATTATTACAGAAGTACTGCGTTCTTGGCTAGGGCCCCGCAGTGTTACCACATCCGGCTAGGTCCCAGGAATTTGCCCCGGTCACTTTGAATTAGTTTACACCACTTATATCCCAGTAGTTTGCCCAGGTTAGGTCCCGGTAGTCTGCTGGGCAAAATACTGGGATATAAGTGGTGTAAACTATTAAAAAGTGACCGGAGCAAATTCCCGGGACCTAGCCGGATGTGGTAACACTGCGCGGCCCTAGCCAAGAACGCAGTACTTCTGTAATAATACCATTTCTTGTTTTGATGTTACTATAAATTGGTAGGGATTAATGATATTAACATTAGGTTAGGTTACATCAGGATAATTTCCAAATTATGTTTGTAAAAATATCTCGAAAACGGGGCATCTCCGAGAGAAACACCATAGATGAAAAGTGTGTTATAATGGTTCAAAATAGTGGGTAAAGATACTAAAATATACAATATAGTGAACCCAGTACTTGCGTAAATTTACTTTTTTTTCCTAATGTGGCTAATCTTGACTTTTACCCTTTGATTTATTCTTCCCAACTATAAACACAATCCATCACCACAAAACAAAATCAACAAGTACAATAATAATAACAAACATGACGATAGCAGTCATTACAGTGGCTGCCGGAAATTGTAATACGAGTCCATTACATTCTTAAACCTTTAATTTCTTTATTACTTAGAAAAACATTGTTAATCCTCATTGTGGTGAAGATTCCACTATCGTATAAAATGCACACTATCATGAGACGAGTAGGTGATATAATGACGTATTTACACACGTCTGAATATATTTAAAAGGGTGGGGTTAGGTTAGTTAGGAAGATCCGAGCCAGGTGCCATTTCATTTGTCCCATATTGTACACATCTAACACTCCTTATCCCATATTAACACCTTGTATGTTGGAGATTACTCACCTGTCAATACAAACACGGGTAGATATAACACCAAAACTAGTTGTAAACAGTTAAAATTCATGATTGTAGTTCCACACCTCCTGATCATCAACACAAGCCAAACATGACGTCACTCACAACATTCGTTATCTTGTATAATACCAACAAAATTTTGAATATTAACATTACTATATTTTATAATTACGTCCAATAAGAAGGTAAAATAAGAAATAACATTTTTCTTAATATACTACTATTTTATTACACATTATAAAGATAGGAAATAAGAATTTTTGTTTTTATTCTTTCTATTTACGAATTTCTCGTTTTCTCCGAGAAGTGGATGAGTAATAATTAGGGATAACGAAACAACCCGTCACGTTTTACATCAACTCCATTAATTGGTTATTGGGTAAAAATCTGCCTTTAATTTTCTTCTTTAATTAAAAAAGGCATTACCACAACGGCACAACCCAGTCCTGACAATCACTTCCAACACCAACCACAGATTTAATATTTTCATCCCCTACTCTATAAAGGAAGCAAGAAAAAGATTCTTTCCCTGTCGTATAATTCATCAGTGGAACTCCCTCCCTGCTGAAGTAGTACTTGAATCAACCTCTCTGAACCAGTCAGTTCAAATATAAAGTAACATAACACCTCCACAGCACACTTCTTAGCCCATAAGCCCCATGGAGGTATAATCTTAGATTATACCTCCATGATAAGCCCCCCTCCTTCTCCCTCCAATCTAAACAACATCTCAAATTTTGTATAACTACCCCTACAAGTACAGCGTCAGACACATTCAACCAGTCACCCTAAAGTTAAATTACTATGAACATCAGCTCTATTGTTTTATCTGACGGGCGTGTCATTTTTGCAAACCTGTAGGTGAGTAAACCAGAGGTGAGTAAACTGTATATCTATTCCCTCACTTCGCTCTGGTGTCACATATGTTCTTAGTTAACTGGCAAACACAACAAGTCTCTCTCACTGACATTCACCATGTATATTTTATTCATAACACTATAATATCATATGTAAACTATTAGCTATAATTCTTATTTATATAGATATATGGGATGTTACTAAAGATGATCGAAGTAACCATATATGCTGTACTCAGTATATGTACATTTTTTAATAGAGTCGATGACCTCAGCAGCTCAGTCAATAAAGCAGTAGCCTACCTATACCGGGTTTATGACTATTATGTTTGTGGCGATGTTTTCTAAGTTAAACGGCAACATTTCACAACAATACTATCAGAAACGTAACGCAGCAATAAACAACACAACTATAAATACAACAATACACATATGTAGCCTATGTATAATATAGCTTCACACTTATACAAACCTAAGCATTAATTAATATGTACAGTTGGCAGGTGAAATATACTTGTCCCATTTGAGTAACCAGTGTCTATTATCAGGTAGTTGCTTTTTATTACCATCCTCAATACTGACTTCTGCCCCTGCTGGTGTCTCCTATTTGGCACTAAGGAACACACACACACACACACCATCCTCAATACTGACTTCTGACCCTGCTAGTGTCTCCTATTTGGCACTAAGGAACTTGATATTGGGAGAAATTGACCATCTTTCACTTGGGCTGTACCTCGAATTCCTGTGTCCAACTGTACCTCCACGTCTAGCCGAAAGCAAATAACAAAACATATAGTGAGACAGGATAAAAATACGACAACAATATTCAAGCATCTAACCGAGTATCGTCGACGCTGAAATAATTATAAGTTTTCACGTGTGGTTAACTACAATAACAAACAAACAAAAAAGCCTTCTTGTGTTCACCCTGAGAGGCCTGTGACTTGTCTGTATGTGTGTGTGTGTGTGTATCATCTCAAAGGAGTACAATTATATCCTCTTCATGTGCAGACGTCTTGGCGCCCTTCAAGGTCACGAGAGGTTCACGTACGCAGCCCTTGCGAAAGTAACTTAATTAAGGACCCTGCTGATTCCTCCTGACCATGCCACGAAACAAGCTCCTCCTATATAGGTGTGTGTGTTTCGTGGCAATATTTGAAGGACTCGTATATCTCCAATTTTCTGACTACATCACAGGATCCCTTAACGAATATAATTATCAAGGTCTAAGTTGTTTATTTTAATTGTTATTATTATTTAACAGGCTTGAGACACAGCCATGCAGACTCTGGATAAACAGCACAATAATTAAGGGGGTGCGGGAATAGGGGGACAGGCTTTGGGGGGTTTAGGAGGTTTTGGTGGGTGCGGGAGTAGGGGGACAGGCTTGGGGGGGGGTAGTTGAGGTGCGGGAATAGGAGACAGGCTTTCTACCCACCCCAAGCCTGTCCCCTACTCCCACACCCCCTTAAATAAGAGTATTGTAAGCTTAATTAATATTGTAAGTAAATGCCTTTGTAGATATATATATAGGCACAGACACCACTGTTTGTTGTATACTGTTTATTTAAGTTACATGTACAAAAGTAATAATATTATGCACATTATACAGAAACGTACAGTCGTCAGCAGAGACTATAAATTCGTTCCATTCAGCTCGAGTGAGAGGAGTCTGAGATCTGGTAACACTGTATGAGAGTTGAAAAGTATGATTTAAATGGCTAATGATCTTCAGTATTATGCATTTAATATATATAACTTGTCAACTCTCATAATGTTTTAGAAGATTACCAGAGGCTCATATATCACTCCAACTGAATGGGACGAATTTCTGCTGACGACTGTACGCACATAAGTACAAACACACCTCGATAAATTACCATACATATCGTACTACATACATAAAAATCTTACATATTAAATTACGGGGATCAAGGCCAAGATATACCTCTTGGCCTTGGGGATAGTATATATTTGGCACACTGATCGAAGCGCCTTTGATTTGATTCCTCCAAAGTAACCTATAGACATCAGGAAACAGAGCCAATTACTAAGTAAGTAAGTTAGGTTAAGGGGGGGAAGTTGTGTTGGTAAATCTGGAGCAACGTAATCCTCCAAACTATTCCAAGCTACAGAACACTGTTATTTTTTGCTCTTCTGGTCCTGTTTCCTAGCATAGTTTAGAGAGGAATGAAGGCACTCCAATGTAACCAAAAAGAATTCCCACCTTAACAAATATAATGGTGGCCTGTTGCCTGGAATAGTTTGAGGGAATCCATATATGCTCCAGATTTATCAACACTATACTGTCTCATCAAGCCTTTCTAAGTTTCTATACACATGGCCATTTTTCGGTCAATATTTTATAACCACAAAACCTTTTTTTCAGAATACTTTTATTCATATCAAGAGATTTGCTTTGTTTTGTTTTTGTTTGTTTATATCCCTAAAACTATTCTCAAATGTCGGTCTTGTCCTGCAACGCTTCCTCTTCCTCAAACGCGACCACCTCAGAGTAAGGGACGGCCACTTGTAAGTCACACATGCTGGCCTGTTCTTCCACTCCCAACATTATATTCAGTCCTTTCTTCTTCATGGGATCGACACCATCTGTGGTAGAGTAGTCCCCTTGTCCATCTGTACACGGGCAAGAATACACCAAGTCTGAAGCGGGTCATAACACTCATATTTATGGTACGGTTGTGGACATATGAATACCAGACACCATACAGAAACGGGAGTCTCTCATTGAGCATAAATAAGCACAAGGAAATATATTCATACCCGGAATATGTAGTTCTTATAATTATCTGCAGTCCACAAAATTACCAAACCTAACCAAGAATAACCAACCATACACACATATAATAAAACAAGGCACGCAGATCAGATAAACTTACCTGCTCGTTGACCTCTCTTGTACATACAGAGTTGGACGACTATAAAGAGTAACGTGTAGACGAGATCAAAGAGGCAGAGATAGAAGAAGGCGGTCGATCCTCCCACCACCGTCACCAATATCCCTCCCACCAGACTTCCCAGTGACACACCTGCACAGTAAAAGGAGAGGAAAGTATAGTGACGGTTCTGTTTTAGGTTGGGTTATGATAGGGTGTGTTGGTGGGGTTGTCGAGGTGTTGTTGGTGTTGTCATTTACGTGTGGTGTTGTGGAGGTGTTGTCGGTGTTGTCATTTACGTGCGGTGTTGTCAAGATGATATTGGTGTTGTCATTTACGTTTATATCTTACCTGCACACATACACACACTTCTATATCTTACCTACACAGACACACCCAAACACACTTCTATATCTGACACACACACACTTCTATATCTTGCCTGCTCACACACACTTCTATATCTTACCAGCACACACCCACACACCCAAACAAACTTCCATATCTTACCCACAACGAAGAGACTTTTGACAATGCCCTGAACAGTGGCCTGAGCTCCCTTGGGTGCCACCAGACTAGCATAGGATATCATGTTGGGATAGAAGACACCGAAGGAGAGGCCATGGAGAAGGTCGATGGGAATGAACCACCAGGGATTGGTTACGAAGGAGTACAGCAACACCCTCGCTGAGAATCCAACTAAGGCCAAGGCGAAGGTCCTTATGCTTCCCAGTTTCTTGATAATAAGGGCTGTTGAGAAGAGAGGAGAGGAGACATATGTAATTTATATAATACGTGTAGTATTGTTGTTGTTGTTGTTGTTGTTATGCTCTGAGCCTTTTGTTTTGTTTTTTACCTTAATTAAGAAGTATAAGTACAAGTAGAAGTAGTAGTAGTAGTAGTAGTAGGTGGGTATATGTAGAGAAGCGTGTGTGTGTGCGTGTATTGTACAGTGTGTATGTGGGCATATGTAGAGAAGTGTGTGTGTGTGTGTATGTGGGTATATGTGGAGAATGTGTGTGGGTATGTGGGTATATGTGCATGGAGAAGTGCATATGTAGAGAAGTGTGTGGTGTATGTGGGTATATATGCATGGAGAAGTGTGTGTGGGTATATGTGCATGGAGAAGTGTGTGTGTACTGTATAGCGTGTGTATGTGTGTGTGTGTATTGTATAATCACAGTATAGTGTGTGTATGTGCATGGGTATATGTGCATGGAAATGTGTGTGTGTGTGTATTGTATAGTGTGTGTATGTGCATGGAGAGATGTGTGTGTGTGTGTGTGTGTGTATTGTATAGTGTGTGTATGTGCATGGGTATATGTGCATGGAGAGATGTGTGTGTGAGTTTCCAGCGACTGACCAGAGAGGAAGAGTGACGGCACCTCCCCCAGGAAACACTGAGTCCCCAACATCAGACCCTGTAGTAATTTCTGGTGATGAAAGTCGGGGTCCCATTTGACTGCCACATCTTCCACGACTATGAAGAGGAACGTCCACACCAAACCCATGTTCAGTCCACCCACCACCACTGTTGTCTGTTTATAAAGGGAACAAACAATACACACACTTCATGACTTGTAGCCTATAATTATATTCTGTACCCTCGTTGATCATAAAATCTATAGCCCACTTGAGTTGAAGTTCGAGATGTGAAGCAGGTGTATGTTTTCTGAAAGACATACACCTCAAAGCCTCTAGTAGTTCGAGATGTGTGTGTGTGTGTATGTGTGTGTGTGTGTGTCCTCGTAATGTTTTTTTTTTTTTTTTTTTGAGGGGGGGGTGTCGTCCAGAAACCTCCTGCTTCATATAGATAGGTGGGCTAGATTTTATGGCCAGCGACTGTACATTAGAACGCCGCCTTTATTCATCCAAAGTATGCCACGAAAACAGGACGAGATTAGTAAAAACAATAATGGTGGCCTGTTGTTTGCTTGTAATAGTTTGGAGAAATCAGTTACTCCATATTCACCAACACTGTACTGTCTCATTAACTAAAGGCTACACAGTGCTAAAATATTCTAGTAAATTGCATACCCCCGTAATCCTTATCAGTGGAATAACATACTTCGAGGCTAACAAGTAACTGAAGAAACAATAACAATGAGAGTTGTATAACTTACCAAGTATATCAATAACTGGCTGGAACAGAGTGCCTTGCCCACATTGCTGGCCTTTAGTTTCTCCTTGTCTGGCATCTTGAAGGGAATATTTATGGAGACGATGTAGTTAACAGCGAAGAAGATGGCAGAGATGATAAGAGCGGGTAGATAGTTAGTGGTGGCTTTACCCCTGGAGAACACATCCACCAGTGCACCACTTACAGATCCAACAAGACCCCATCCTACGCTGCCCCACATTCTCTGCTGACCGTACTTGTATCGAGCAGATCCAAGCAGGGAGAAGCAGATGGTATCCGCTATTGTTGTAGTGCAAGCATTGCCACCATACACTATAACTAACAGAATGAATATGAGCCAGAACACCGGAGTAGTGAGAACGTCTGCCAGGGTTTTACATGTGTAGGTACAGGGTACATCAGTGGCTATAACTTGACAAGGATTACTCAGGTGTGTTGAGGAGATATTGAGGTCAGTGTCAATGCCTGGTGTACTGTGAACTGCTGTCCAGTTATCGGCAAAACAGATGTCATACAAGTCCATTTCACTGTGGGGCCAATTTGTTTTGAACTGTACTGGCACGTGAAAAACTGTACTGTTACTTAATTCCGCTTGTATCTCACTGGAATGATTACAGTGTAAAACGCAACTTGATTCACCACCAAGCCCTACTTCCTTCAACCAGGCAGAAAGGGTTGTATTACCACACTCTTGGAAAAACAACCAACTCGGCATGTCCAAGGGAGTTTCTCTGGTGAAGCACTGACTCGTTGGTGTCATGGGTACACTATCGGTATCAGCCAGGAAGAAAATGGATAGAAAGGAGAAACTGAAGATAGCCATGGCAGTGAGGAATATACTGCGGTAGATCTTGAACCTGTCAGCTAACGCGCTACACATAAGGTTGACGATACAACTGAGGAGGGGAGTGATGGTCCATATCAACCCAACACCAGACTCTGTTATACCTTTCTGACGCACCACAACAGGCAGCAACGGGAAGAAGGCAATTCCTGATGGAGGGAAAGAGAAGAGATGAGATTGTAAACACCAATTATGGGCCATATTCAAGAACAACATTCATAGTGTTTTGTTGACGATGACATATGATATCGGTACGATGACTCAATAGACATGACTTATAAAGAAATAGCTAATCTTAAGTTTGTCGTTTGGATAGAAGGATAAATAACCAGTCCTATATATTATTTAATCTACATGTATATACTCACCTCCATACTTGAAGAAATAGTGAATCTTGAGTGGTAGTAACTGTTTGTTGATTTTGGGAGTCATGTTGTTGTTGTTGTCGTTGAGTGTTGTTGGTTGGTTTTGTTTTGGTTTGGTCCTCGCTCAGGTTATTCACTCACTCACTCACTCACGCCACCATCAAGCAGCATACTCATATTATGTTTGCTGTAAAAGATAATACACAGAAATGAGCTTATCGAAAGGTTTCTGGACCAGCAATTCAGTTTCTTTCTTTGTGTGTGTTTGTGTGTGTGTGTGTGTGTGTTCTTGCCAACAGTATTTGTATCTTTACAGGATTGAGTCAAGCTCGTAAATGTCCCGTATTTTAAAACCCAATTAAGATATCATAGTCAGAATATTGGGTAAACAAAATAATAGTCCTTCAAATATTGCCACGAAACACCACCAACCATTATGGAAGGAGTTTTTTTTCGTGGCATGGTCAGGGAGAATCATATAAAATAGACTTTCCAATTTACCAACAATAGAATCTCCCCTTAAGGACCCTGTGATCGTTTATGAGACTCGGTGGCTTCTGATTCCTCCTGACTATGCCACGAAACTATAGCTTCTTCAGTATAAGAGGTGTTTCGTGGCAATGTTTCAAGGACTCGCTAACCTCCAATTTTCTGACTATAACACACTGGGTCCCCTTAAGGTTATAAAGTAAAAATGATCCATCTGTCTTCACACAACTCCTGACCTCCTCTATACTTTTGCTGTGTCACCGCCACAAACACACAACAGGCCTTGAAGAGCTTTCAAGTCATACATACATCCCGTTCCATTATTTCTAGGAATATATTTCTTTTTCTTTTCAGTTTTTAACCAGTCACTTGTCCTCGTCAATATTAATTAATGGTCAGTTCATTTTAGGCTACAGTACATTTATAGTCCTTGCAGTAAACAAGACGATAAAACTTCACTTATTTATTGCAAACTTTAATTCTTAGCTAACAAACAGAGGGAAGTTGTCAAAATATATGTTTATTATACATGCGTCACTCCCATGTGGATGAATATTATTTATTGTCAGCGACTGTACTACGTAGATGTTTCACTTACTTCCAGACTGTCCCTATTATAGGATACTGCATTATATGGTTTGCCCTGTTAGAGTGGATGCAACTCAATATATCAATTTTGTTCACTGTCTCGAGTTTTAGAGAATAACAATTCCTGTAAATAGTAAATATATCTAGCTATTCATTTATTTGACACCAAAGGGATAGATATATAGATAGATAGAGGGTTGAAGGAAGTTTGACCGACGTTAATTTGCATCTAATTATTAATATACAATTCGAGTCCTATAGTCCTTCCTAACCTTGATATGGGCTATCATATACTAACAAACATTTTATCCCGTCTATATATGACTGGACATGGGCTGATATTGGCATGTATGTACAGTACAGTGGCAACAGCAGAACTTAAAAGTGCATGTAGACGGAGCCTGATAATAAACTATAGTCTATTATCCTTGGGTATACGTATGTATGTACAGTTGCCAAAAAAGGTATTGTGACAACTATTGATACAACATTAAATATATTAATGTCCATAATTGTTTGTAGGGATTATAAGTATGTATTACAGAAGGATATGTATATTTCCTTCTGTTATACATGATTATAGTCCCTACAAATAGTTGTGGATATTACTAGGGTTAAAATTATATCAAGATTTATCCCAATACCTTTTTTGGCAACTGTACCAACCAACCATCCAACCAACCAACTCTCCTCCACATACACAACCAACCATTTTATTTAAACTGTTAAACCTCATCCAACCCACTCCGTCAAGCTCTATAGTATTCCCTCGAAGGTGAACGTGTGCCCCTCTCAGCCACTCTGGTCAAACGTCTCCACCCTCGTTGTAACCTAACTGACTTAGGCTCTATATACACTGTAGCTTGTCTGAACCTTCACCTTGAAAGAGTCTGGTATCATTACATCATCACTGACGCCTTTCGCAATATTCCCTTACCCCACCCACCCACCCTCTCTATCCAACCTTATATAACTCCTTCAGGTTCATTCCATCAACTTCAATCCTTCGACATTAATCAATTGGATTTTCTCCAGGATATATTAATAAAGTTTAAACTCATGTCTAAGCTCTTGTTTTTTGTCCACTAAAATCGTCTGTATATATTATTCAGTGTTACGTTTCTCACAGTATAATTATCCCCCACCAAGGGTACGTTTTTGATTAGGTTTGTTTGTTTGTTTGTTAGTGTATTCATCCGGGGGTTTACAGTATACGCCAAACCCTGGGACAGTTCACAGCTCAATTGTTAGACTATAGTGTTCTGATTGTTAGGATACATATATTATTCAAGGATAAACAGTGAGGAGAGCAAATAAATAAATGGCTGTAATGGGTAAACAAAGTACAGTAGCCTAATGGATACTAGCACTGTGATAGGTGATAATAATATAGGTCTGTTCGAGGGGATTTTACAATAAACAATTTTCAGAGATATATTGTTTCAGAGTCATCATCATGAATCAGACAAAGAAACGAGGAAAAATTTGGCACATTCACGCTCCATGACGCAAACCAAAGAAGAAATTAACTGTGCCAGCTTGCATATAACATCTATATATACACTCGCCAGCACTGTCGTGAGATACAGGGACTTACTTACACATATTCAGAGATGTAGCATTATTTTTCATGGTCTGCGATTGTACAGCCACAATCAAATAACCGCCGACATTTTCCTTCCATCGTGCAAATAAATCAGTACCGGTATCATATCAATACATTATCATACAACACCTTACGTCAACCCAACCCCCTCAATTATTATTATGAGGTGCTGCAAACTCATTCACGTTTTGTTCTTTATGACCAAGATATTTACTATGATGGAAGGAAAGTGTCAACGAACATTTAATTGATTGTGGCTGTACATGTACAGTCGGCGGCAAAAGTCCTGTCGCCTCACTTGCTTCACTAAGGCATGCAAATGTTATTAGACTCGAGATTATTAGGTGTAGAAAACATGTATGCATATTTCTCGAGTTCATGAACACTGTGCGTCTCGGTGAAGCAGGAGGGTGAGGCGACAGGACTTCTGCCGCCGACTGTACCGTATATACAACACGTCACAACTCGCACAGTCATCATGAAGTTCAGAAAATCTTACTGAATCAGAAGTTCCAGCTGAACCAAACCATATATAGTACAGTAGTTGTATGCATGGGTTTGATAGTCATTATAACTTGCTGTTTAGTTAGGGCAGGTTACGTTATTAATGGTTGTCACGACTTAATTACTACTTAATTAAAGGGACCGTGATGTTGTCGGAAAATTGGAGGTAAATGAGCTCTTCAAACATTGCCACGAAACACCAATAACATAGAGGGAGAGTGTTTCGTGGTATAGTCCGCAGAAATCAGAAGCCTCCAACTCTCGTACACAATCACATGCAGGGTCCCCCAAGTCGAGGGAAAATATATATATATAAACACCACAATATGTACTACATTATGTTCAAGAATATTATAATATCCTCGTTTAGGAAGTAAGTGTACAGTATGTGGTTCAGTTTGGTACATATAATAATAATAATAGGCTACCTACTACGAGGGATTACAGTAGGCTATTCAGCTGATAAATTTAACAGTTTAATAATAGACATAACCAACAAATTATTTATCGAGCTGCTATATATCAAGATTCCCGAGTGGGGTTCAATGAGATAAGAGCTTAGAAGGAGAGAGAAAGAACAGACGAGGGACAGTTAATTCTTACACCAATTAGGCTACATAAGGCTCGGCACGAATACTAGGCTAGATTATTCAGTTAGGAGGAGATTCTAGTCCTTTTGGTGAATTGGAAAGTTTTCGATTAATTCCTCCCAACTACTAATTGTGGATCTGTTTTAGTGGCATATAGTTTGGAGGAAGCTTATTACAGCTTCCAATTCACTAACAAAAGAATCTCGACTTAACATTACCTAATAATTTAAACAACAGTTATAATAAAGCGACGAGGCTTCTTTGTTGCTGTATAATAATATGCTTACTTCGAAAACACATTCTTAATTAATTAATATCCTAATAACGAGACTTTTCCGAGGCCTGTCCTTGAAATATAATTATGTACAATATCCAATAACAGGTTCAGAGATAGCAAGACTGTATACCTGTTTCTGTGCACGAAGAAAGTTGAACTAAGGATCTACAGTTCTACTATTACTACACTGTACACCCACACAAGTCACTGACACACACACACACACATATACGACGCACTATAAGGCCTATATTTAAAGAAAGGAATGGCCTGAAGGAGCAATAAACCTTTGGGATTGCGCAACTCTGTGAGCCTCGATGTTAATATAAACATGCAATGAATATACTAATTTACGCCTACTTCAAAATTTAACAGCTCTAAATGGTGACTAAGGACCTGCAATAATACTGCACACAGTCATATAATTAGTAAACTATTATACTATACAGCTAATAATAATATAATAGTAATTAGATATTTCTGATATAATAATCTTATAAAATTATCGGGTGTCAGAAATTTCAAGAGCATTTTTTTGTGACTGTATATTTTATTTCAGCTTGTCACTTGTTCTGCAGTGATACAAAGTAAAACATTCTCCTGAACTTAACTAGACCTTATGTTGAGGATTATAATTAATGAGAATCGACTTACGTAAATATATTTCAAATTGTGTAGAAATCCACGTGCGTAGTTACATAATAATTAATAGGCTATAAATTTAGTATGAATGAGTCGTCATAATTATTTAACAATGCGATTAAAAAACTTTGGTCACCTTTCCTATATTTTTCAAAGTTCTATATTTAGCCTACGCTTTTCATTTCAGTTCTGAAAATACTCTACGTTACACTAATAAAACACAAACACACACACACACACTCACAAAATAAATAACCCACTCACTTTAACCTTCGTTTTCTGTGAGGTGATGGAGTAGTAGACTTGCTGTTGTTGCTGGTGTGGTGTGGTCTGTCCTTTCACCGTTTCCCTTTCCATGTTAACCTGCTACGGACCGGCGGCACTCACTCACAAGAAGAAAATCTATTCCCCGACTATACCGATGCATGTCCACTGGTGTATACGGGTCTCCATGCAACTATCAAGCCACGGGGAACACTCAGATATACCATGCAATGTACCGATCAACACACACAATGTAATAATACCTAAACAAGAGGGAGTCACCACACCAACAGCCACACACTACCACAGTCTGTCTCGGGTGTTCTGCTTACGCCACCACAGTCAGCGGCGGAATGAAGGGAGGGACCGTGGGAGGAGGGACTCAGTAAGGGAAGGTAGCCACATGCAAGGCTCACACTGTCACACACACACAGTTCTGCGCTGCCTCACTATGGCTACCTTCTATGGCTTTCAGTGTTACCATCGTATGCAAAGTAGCCCAAAGTCGTACAGCCAGCTCTACAGGTATGAGGTATCGTATCAATTCATTAAAATTCACAGTATTTCTGGCTTTAGATTATGTGAAAAGTAGTGACGTTCGTTGTAGGGGGAAGTTAATTTTTATCCTACTGCAACTCTGCTGGCTGGTCCATGTTGCAAGCAGCTGCCGATAAAACGCCAAGCATGGAAAGAAAATTAGCCCCGTCAGTGTACCAAGTCTTTATTTATGTTATTCAGCTGATACCAGTGTTATTATTATTGCGTATTATCAAAGTATTTTCATACATACCACTTTATTCTATTATGAATGGCATATAAAAGGATCCCAGTAACAATCACTAGCACTGTAAACACATTTTCTCATCGACTGTTGTTGGAGGTGTACAACATTTTGTCTAGTACTGTATTGCGTGAAAACCTCAGACGTGTTACTACTTCACTGTCTTCCCTTCTTGGCTACATTTCTCCAGACTCACCTGCTGGTTATTGGTCTATGTTTTATTTTGTATTTGTGCTGAGAAAGGTGATAACTAATATGACAACAAAAGGCCCAGCTAAATGCCTGCTTCATAAATTGGTAGAATAAAACCATATTTACGTATTCATTACAAGGTTTTGCTTATCATATTAATTCCACTCTCCCTTATAATAATTAATTGTATCCCATTTCTCACGCGAGGTCTAATTGTTTGAATAATAAAAAACAGACACGTATGCAAAAATCAACTATATATTTATTTGGGAACGATGCACAACACTTGGTGAAAGACCGCGTTCAAATTGACACAACATAAATAATAAATAAATAATAATTGGACACAATAATATACATATATAGTTTGATACAAGGCCACAAAAATTACACTGTATTGTATGGTTGAGTTCAATATGAGAGTAACTAACTTATTTCAACAGCTATAGGATTTATTTAGCAAGAACGTGTGTGTGTGTATGTGTGGTACAAGCTATAGGATATCCACTTATAACACTTTCCTTCCGTCGTGCAAATAAATCATCAGTATCATATCAAACTATAATCTTACTACACCTTATTTATGTCAACTCAACCCCCCTCAATTATTATTATTATGAGGTGCTGCAAAATCATACGTTTTTTTTTTTTATCATCAAGATATTTACTATGATGAAAGGAAATTCTTGGTGGATATTTTATTGTGGCTGTACATACATACAATGCAAATCCATCGTATCCATACCAAGCCATCGTTAACACCACGAGTATTCTTGCATATATACGAACCAAGAGACGCCAATATCGATCTATCACTGCATGCGACACAATTAACCCATAAAATATCGAATTAACGTTTTTATTCCATGCAGAAATCTATAATGCCCTATTCACCGATGTTAACAAATTTACCTTTTTCACAGAGTTAGTTTATTCTAAAAAGTATACATATATAGTTCTTATATACTGTACGTACTACCCCCCTTTAACATAAACAAACAACAACAACAATAATAATAACAACAACAATAACAGACAGGTACTTTCTGGACATCTAAGCCTTATGAAGATTCACCCTTATAATTTTATGTGTTATAAAATTTAATACGGAAGCGACGTAACCTAATGTAACCTAAATTTACCTCATATATGATTTTAAAACTTTATTAATTAAGGGAGTGTGTGGGAGGAGGGGGACAGACTTGGTGAGGTGGGGGGGGGGGGGGGGTAGAAAGCCTGTCCCCTATATTCCCCCCCCCCCAAACTTGTCCCTCTACTCCTACACCTCCCCATACCCCCCCTCCCCCCCAAGCCTGCCCCTTACTCCTGCACCCCTATAATGTGATGTAGTCAGAAAATTGGAATTAAATGAGTCCTTCAAATATTGCCACGAAACACACACACACACACACACACACACCTATAAGGAAGGAGTTTGTTTCGTGGTATAGTCAGGAGGAATCAGAAAGCCTCCAATTTCTATACACGATCACAAAAAGCTTGAAATTATTGTCGTCAAATAATAATTAAGTCTTTACTAACTAAAAATATGTATGTACAGTCGCGGCACATAGTCCTTGAACAGACTTTAATTCCTTTACAACCTAGGTGGTCACGGACTATGTATCCCGACTGTACGGGTGATTTACTTAGAACTAATCAACTTTATTGTCGCGATCCGTGACATTTAATTAATTAGCCCATTTACATTTGTCTTCCCCATTTGATTCAACCTCATAAAGACAGTCACCTCAAAATAAAAACAGTCACCACAAAGTAATCATTTATCGGCAAAAAAACAACTACTGTATATAATTATTAAATAAACATAATTTTAGCCTTGTAAATATATATATACCGGTATATATATATATATATATATATATATATATATATATATATATATATATATATATATATATATATATATATATATATATATATATATATATATATATATATATATATATAATAACTTGTTTATATACTACGATGATATTTACATAAAACAGTATACATATATCATTACAAATAACTATATTATCCTTTGTGATAATGCAAACATATTAATAATTGTTTTAAAGGGGTAATTCACTTTTGTTACATTGAAGCGCCTTCATTCCTCCAAACTATGCCAGGAAACATGACCAAATGAACAAAATAAATGGAGTTCTGGTACTTGAAATAGTTTGGAGGAATCATCTGCTCCATCTATAGATTTACCAACACTGAACTTCCCCCTTAATCAACATATTATACAAAGCCATAATTATTGTACGTATTGTAGAGATTCAACAACACGACACAATCCAGCCATCAAATCAAATACAATATTAACCTCTGAGTACAAGAGTATTATATAGACAGGAGTCAGATAAAAGTAATGTCTTGTTGTTGTTGTTGTGGAGGTGGTGTGTGTGACTCCAATGTCTTGAAGGAAACAATAAGAGAGGTTATCATATTGTGTCAAGTCTTATTTCCTTCGATCCTTATCACAACACCTTCTTATTAGCCTATAGTATACTGTACACTCGTGATACATCATTTCTGACCAGAGTGTGAGGAGCAGAAAGCTTTGAATCGCCTGCTATTGCTCATTTCCCCACTCAGTAAACAAATAGAGTCTCACTGAGTTCGAATGTAGGGTATATATGGTGTGTGTGGTGCCTACAGTTCGTCTCTGGTCAGGGATTATGTATCACGACTGTACATACAAAACATTAACCTCGACACTAATAATTGCTGGGCTCCACAATCGATACTACCACGTGGGTTTGTCTAACACAATAAGTATCCTCAGACTGTTGTTATTATTACGTCTGTACACTTGAAATAAGAGTCAACAACATGTGTCAGTTATTATGTAATGCACTATCACTGTTAGTTTCATATAACTGTCTTTTTTAGGTCATTATCTTATGCACTTAAAAAGTGTAATTGAAATATATATATGCATATATTCTTTTTTTCAAAAATAAATATGATATACTTACTGGCTAATTAGATATTTTAGTTTGACTAGATTACGTAAGGTATTCCTTCTGAAAACTAACACATATATATTATAATTATATACTGTAGCCTTCGTCAGGTCACTCATAAAATATTTCTCATCACAAATATCCAAACTCATGCAACAGGAAACTGAAGGAGAGTTTCTGCGATCTCACAACAACAGGAAGGAATTACTGCACAGGGAATAATAAATTAATAACTGTTTCTTGAGCAACTGAGCATCACCTCAAATATCATATACAGTTGTTCAGTATGTGTTTACCCTAAGGCATCCAAGAGCAGGGAATCCAGGAATAGGTTCAAACAGTAAGGAGAATATTCTAGGATATCTGGGATGTTGACGAACCACTTAGGTAAGGAAATTATCGATTACGAGTAAAATTATCTGCAGGTATAAAACCAGAGCAAATCTATTCAAGTATACCCTATAGTGTTGAGGGAAATACAGGTTATATAATATGACCTAAGTAGTAACCACTTTCTTTGGTACAAAAATAATATAGGTAAGACTTAAGCACATGTCATTGTTGTTGTTGTTTTTCTCAGTAAATTTCAAGGTCAAAGTTTTGCAGCTTTATGTTTTCTTTGAACTGTGACACTTGTTCCTTCGAGACGAGCCACGTGTACAGACAACCCACCTCCTGTAGCCTCGGACACTCAGTCACCAGGCGGGTCATTACTTTACTCGTTATGGGAGAGTTAAGGACACGAATCTTCACCAGGTTCCTCCACACACCAGCATCCAGAAGGTCACATATCAGTCGGTCGTAGAGGACGTGAGGGTTTTGCAGCACCAATTCGAGTATTCTTATGTTTTCACATTTATTGAGAAGAATCTTGAGGTCTTCTTCAGACAGTTTCATGGACGCCACCTGAAGACTCTGTAAATCCTGGAAGTACTGGAGACCATCTGCTGAGAGGTGATGGTAGGGTATGTCATCACCCAGTAGGTAACCATCCAAACACAGTGACTGGAGACGAGGGCAGTGACGGGCGAGGCACTGAAGGTGATGTCTGGTGATGTTGAGACGTTGCTGTGAGAATCGAGTGTGATACGTGTACAGGAAGAGGTGAGTCATTCTAGCACCAACCTGCTCCAAGAACCAAACCAACGCATCGCAGTTCACGTCGGCGAATTTGGCGCGACGAAGTTTTTGCAGCCTGGCCAACTGTTGGAGGCGTGAGAGATCCATGTCTGGACTGCCGACGAAGGAGACTTGTAGGTATTCCAGGTTAGGACACAGACTGGACAGGACGGTCAGCTGGAATTCGTTCAGAATCTCACGTGAATGGAACTCCTTCAGGTTACACTGAACATCTTTATGATCGAGTGTCTGTAAGAATCCAAACACTTTCTCCATCCTTATATCGGGTACTCTGAGAATCTCTATATTGGTGAGCACCAAAAGAATGACCGCCACTCCAGCCTCCGTCACCTTTGTCATGGAGAACTTTATTTCCTTAAGACTCCTTGAGCAGACTGAAGTTGGGAGTAGAGTACCTCCACGACTTAGGACCTCTATACTTTCCCTAAGATCCATCTGAAGGCCACACAACCTAAGGACTCCATCATCATTGACGTCATAACATCCACGAAGGTCAATACAGTGAAGGCGGTGACAGGTGGCGGCCACAATCTCAATCATATGGTTATTACAAAAGTCAGTACAGGTGAGAGACGTGAGGGAGGAACAGGAAGCCAGGAAGCTGTAGAGGCGGGTTGCTCGGTCACCACAGCCACCGTACAGGAGGGCCAGGGTCTCCAAGTGGCCACCATCAGCAGTCTCCAACACCCCGGACTGAACAACACTGCCGCTGGTGGCCAGACGACGCACACGCAGTAACAACAACAGACACACGTGGGAAGGGGATGGAGTAACTTGTTGTCGTTCACTCTTTTCCAGCACTGCCTCACCTGTAATAAAACACCATGTACAGTATATACCTTTATTCAATTAGACACTGGACCATAGATGAAGGTGGTTGGTTAGTCATGGAATAAATATTTGTACACACCTCCAATTAACTTATAACATCAACAACAAATTGATTCATATTTAATTAACATGAGAAAGGATTTTAACAGGCCTCAAGAGATTTCACATTAAAACGTAGCTGAAGTATAGATGTGTTTTGGTCTGCCTCATTTGCAATAACAATAACAGACAAGTAAGTACTTTCTGGACACCTAAACCTTTTGAAAACTGACCATATTATTTGTGTGTTATATACTTATAGGCCTATATACGGAAGCGAAGTCACACAATGTACAGTACACCTCATATGATTTGAAACATTATTAAGGGACCCTGTGATGTAGTCAGAAAATTGGAGATAAACGAGTCCTTCAAATATTGCCACGAAACACACACACCTATATGGAAGGAGCTTGTTTCGTGGCATGGTCAGGAGGAATCAGAAGCCTCCAATTTTCATAAACGATCACAGGGTACTTAAGGGGGTGTGGGAATAAGGGGACAAGCTTGGGGGAGGGATATGGGGGATTTTAGAGGGTATGGGAGTAGGGGGACAGGCTTGGATTGGGTGGGGGGATAGGGGGTTGCAGGAATAGGAGACATGACAGGCTTTCTACCCACCCTAAGCCTATATAGCTGTCCCCATAGTCTCGCACCCTCCCCCCAAACATGTCCCCTACTCCAACACCCCCTTAATTAAAGAAAGAAAGCTGGTTTTTTTTTTCTATACCTCATTTTCTATATTACCTCACCTCGTTTGTTTGATTGAGTGAGCTTATAATATTACCTATGGCAGCCTGTAATGGTACTGGGAGAGTGTGTAGATGATTCGCTGCTTGGTGTAAGGTGGGATGGTTGTGGTCGTGACTGTGTGAGGAACATAACACGTCCAGTTGGTCAGCAAGTTGGCCCACACACTGACGGAACAAAGACCCAGGTTGTCTTCTTGGAGCCATTCTGTTGGAGAGAGAGAGAGGGAGTGTGAGAGTGTGTATGGAGAGAGAGAGGGAGTGTGAGAGTGTGTATGGAGAGAGAGAGGGAGTGTGAGAGTGTGTATGGAGAGAGAGAGGGAGTGTGAGAGTGTGTATGGAGAGAGAGAGAGAGGGAGTGTGTATGGAGAGACAGAGAGAGAGAGAGGGGGAGAGTACGTGAGAGTGTGTATGGAGAGACAGAGAGAGAGGAAGTGTGAGAGTGTGTATGGAGAGAGAGAGAGAGAGAGAGAGAGAGAGAGAGAGAGAGAGAGAGAGAGAGAGACAGGATTTATGCATGCCCGTAATCACTAAAACTGAATTGAATAGTTTTTTATGCATGACAAAGGCATAATATTATATACCCGTAACCACATAAATTATATAAGTTACATTTACCTTCATTATTACATCCTAAATGATCAAATCTGCATTGTTTATCACTTTCCTCTTTCGAATATCTATAGAATTACTATTATTACTGATCGATTATCTCTGTGACCCTATTATATGTGGTCGAGTTTCTTTATTTCAGTGTTGTAGTAACGTGATAATTATTAGTTACTCTTAATTAACGGGGTGCGGGAGTAGGGGACAGGCTTGTGTGGGGGGAGGGGGGGAATGGTGGGGTGTGGGAGTAGGGGACAGGCTTGTGTGGGGGTATGGGGGGGGGTGCGGGAGTAGGGGACAAGCTTGGAGGGGAGGGCTAGGGGAGGGGTGCGGGAATATATAGGGGAACAGGCTTGGGGTGGGTATAGTCAAAGTCTGTAACCTATTCCCGCACCCCCACTAAACCCCACCCCCTCTTTCCCTCAAGCCTGTCCCCCTACTCCCGCACCCCCCTAAAACTGTCCCCCTATTCCCGCACCTCCTCAATGGGAAGATACAGTATTGGAAAAATCTGGAGCAAATTATTCCTACAAACTATTCTAAGCAACACATTTGTCGTCAGAGATTTCGCCGGTGTGTCTTTTCTTGTTGTTGTTGTTGTTGTTGTTGTTGCTGTTGTTGTTGTTGTTCTTTATGACATGTCGGAAACTATTCTCTGCACTGATTATTTACTTTTAGGCTGCCAAGTTCCAAGTAAAGAGAGCATTCTTTGATTTATTTTTTACCAATTCCATTCGCACACACATACATGTCCACACACATTCACTCACACATTCACACGCACACTCTTTCTCTCTCATACATACACTCTCTCTCTTTCTCTCTCTCACTCTCTCTCTCTCTCTCTCTCTCTCTCTCTCTCACACACACACACACACTCTCTCTCTCATACACACACTCACTCACTCACTCTCTCTCTCTCTCTCTCTCTTTCACACACACACACACACACACACACACACACACAAACACGCAATATATTCGTTCGACAACATCGAGGACACAGCCAAATATTCGGTGTTGTTTTTCCTCAAGTGCTATAAAGGTGTACAGTCACAATCAAATATCCACCTACAGTACAGTCGCGAACCAAAGTTGTGGACCCCCCTTGGCTGGTAGGAAGGCGAAGACAGTGTTAAATATATGCTGAACCATCGGACAAACTGGTGTATCGAGTTGGTAACGAAACAGTGTGGGGTTCATTTTCACACTGTCTCGTTACCAACCCCCATACACCAGTTTGTCCGATCGTTCAGCATATAGTTAATACTGTCTTCGCCTTCCTGTCAGCCAAGGGGGGTCTGCAACTTTGGTTCGCGGCTGTACAATTAACTTTCATCGTTCGTGGTAAATATCTTGGCAATAAAGAACAACACGCGTATAATTTTGCAGCACCTCATAATAATAATAATAATTGAGGGGGTCGATTGAGTTGACGTAAAATGTTGTATGGGATTATATTTTGATTTGAGATTGATTTATTTGCACGCGACGATGGAAGGAAAGTGTCGGTGGTGGATATTTGTTTGTGGCTGTACATACGTGTCTTTCGTTTCGCGGGTTGATGGTGTTGATGGTGTTGGGTATAGTATAAACAGCTGGGGCCACGTGAGCTGTCCTTGTTTTTGTTGTTGTTGTTGTTGCCAGCTGCAAACAGGTAGCATTCTTGGCAGCTGAATGGGATGTATAGAGGAGGAGGAGGAGGGGGAGGAGGGGGACGAGGTGAGTGAGGGATTGTGGGTATGTAAAGAGAGGAGGGGGATGAGGTGAGTGAGGGATTGGGGGTATGTAAAGAGAGAGGGGGGCGCTGTGAGTAAGGGATTGTGGGTATGTAAAGAGAGGAGGGGGACGAGGTGAGTGAGGGACTACAGGGGTGTACAGTATAGTGATAGGGGGGAGGGGGAAGGGGGGCGTTGAGAGAAGGACATGGGTCTATAGTGAAAGAGGGACGAGGTGAGCAAGGGACTGGGGGAGATATATAGAGAGAATGGAAGGAACTGAGTGGAAATACAATATAATAGTGAGGGGGCAGCGGTGTGTGTGGAGATTCCTACCCGGCCACCTGCCACCCACCACTCACTCCATTGTTGTTGTTGTCATTACTACACCAACGACAACTAAATTCCCATCCAAAAACCCACTATACTATATACTGACAACACTTTAATTAAGGGGGTAATTCTGGTTATTGTTACATTGGAGTGCTTTGATTCCTCCAAAGTGTGTCAGCAGGAAACATGCAGGACCAAATGAATAGAAATAATAGTGTTGTTCTGTTGCTTGGAATAGTTTGGAAGAATCATTTGTGTTCCAGATTTGTCAACACTGTACTTCTCCCTTCCTTAATTAAGAGGTGTTAAATGTCTGTCACCTGCCGTCACCATGATGCAGCTGCTACCTACCTACCTACCTACCTACCTACCTACCTACCTACCTACCTACCACGAGTCATTCATTAGCAACAATGCAAAAGTAAACTCAATCAACAATAATTCAGCAAACACTATAAAACAACACAAAAAGATAATGAAATGTGGAAAATGATATGCAATAAACACTCCATGGTTATATAATTATACAATGTTACCAGATGAAGATTACGCTAACCCCTGATATTTTATACTTAATTGTCACCGAGAGAGAGAGAGAGAGAGAGAGAGAGAGAGAGAGAGAGAGAGAGAGAGAGAGAGAGAGAGAGAGAGAGAGAGAGAGAGAGACACCCCACGTACCCCTTTTTTGTCCCTTGCATAAGATTACGTTGCCTTACATAAGTTGGTTGAAGGAGATAATAATAAATACAACTTTTGGTACAGTACATACATTGGAAGGCCTTTTGATTCCTCCAAAAGATATACCAGCCAGGAAACGGGACCAGACGAACAGAAATAATGGTGTTCTGTTACTGGGAATAGTACTGTATGTTGAAGTAATCAGCTGATGCTCCGGATGTACAGTTGAACACAGGAATGGGTGGTACAGCCCAAGTGAAAGATGGTCCATTTCTCCCAATATCAAGTTCCTTAGTGCCAAATAGGAGACATCAGCAGGGGCAGAAATCAGTATTAAGGATGATGTTTGTGTGGTGTATGTGTGTGTGTTCCTTAGTGCCAAATAGGAGACATCAGCAGGGGCCGAAGTAAGTATTGAGGATGGTGTGTGTGTATGTGTGTGTGTGTGTGTTTTGTGTGTGTGTGTGTTCTTTAGTGCCAAATAGGAGACATCAGCAGGGGCAGAAGTCAGTATTGAGGATGGTAATATAAATCAAGTACCTGATAATAGACACTGGTTACTCAAATGGGACAAGTATTTTGTTTCACCTGGGCTGTACCACCAATGCATGTGTCCAACTGTACCAAGCACCAACATTCATTATGACATAAGCCTCATACTAGCCTCAAATATTCCTAATAAGATATTATTTATTATGTTGACGAGGCAAATTAACCAAGTTTACTTATACCACATGTGTAACTAAATATTGCACTATTAAAAGGTATATAAAGGCATAATTTACGAGATATTTTAATCATTTGTTTACCTGTTGGTGTAAGAGACAGCAGGTGATGAGAAGACGAAGATGAGTACTGGTGTTGGTGGTGGTGTTGTTGGTGTTGCTGCTACCTTCCTTTGCTGGTGATGGTGGATAGTTGTGGTGTTGGTGTTGGTGGTGGTGATGGGTGGAGAGTGATGGGATGTAGTGCCACCCCTCCTCTCACTCCATATCACACCTCTCACACACATCAGGAAGAGTGTTGGAGAGGGGTGTGGGGTAGAGGGTGGGGGTCGTGTTGGAGAGGGGTGTGAGGTAGGAGGAGAGGGGTGTGGGGTGTGGGTCGTGTTGGAGAGGGATGTGTGAGGTAGGGGGTGGGGGTTCGTGTTGGAGAGGGGTGTGGGGTATGGGGTCGGGTGTAGGGGTCGTGTGCAGGATGATATGCTACTCGAGACGGAACGAAGTAATGGCTATTTTTTTTCTCTTATGTGGCTATAAATTAACCAGCCGTTGTTTGTCTATAATCACGTTCTATAAATGCCAACAGTCTGACTTGATGATCGATGATTAATTTTAATGTACCAAAAGTCCTGTTATTGTTGATTTGTGTATTTAGTTATGGAGATTTTTCACTATAATTGGGTAGCCTATGATGCATCAGTTATTAGAATTGCACGTGATAACCATGCAATTATACATTTAGGTCTGTCACTGAAAGAAAGAAAAAAAACGAAAAGAGTAATAATTAGTCACATGTTCAGTGTATACCATAATAGTAAATGAATTATACACTGTTGATAAATCTGGAGCCACCGATCATTCTCCAAACTATTCCAAGCAACATTACACCATTATTTTTGCTGTTGTGGTCGTGTTTCCTGGCATATTTTGGAGGAATCAAGGCACTCCAATGTACCCAAAAAAGGTATACGGGTGGTGTTTCGTGGCAATATTTGAAACACTCACTTAACTCCAATTAAATTAACTTAATTAAATAAAACAATAATATTAATCGAACTCATGATATTCTAAAACACAAAACGAAAGACACAGCCCTTCGGGA